>SJYW01009672.1:0-12245 GCA_006410735.1 Raphicerus campestris | reverse complement strand
GCCGAAGAATTGGTGCTTTTGAACTGTGGTGTTGGAGAAGACTCTTGAGAGTCCCTTGGACTGCAAGGAGATCCAACCAGTCCATTCTGAAGGAGATCAGTCCTGGGATTTCTTTGGAGGGACTGATGCTAAAGCTGAAACTCCAGTACTTTGGCCACCTCCTGTGAAGAGTTGAGTCATTGGAAAAGACTCTGATGCTGGGAGGGATTGCGGGCAGGAGGAGAAGGGAACGCCAGAGGATGAGATGGCTGGATGGCATCACTGACTTGATGGACGTGAATCTGAGTGAACTCCGGGGGTTGGTGATGGACAGGGAGGCCTGGCGTGCTGCGATTCAAGGGGTCACAGAGAGTTGGACACAACTGAGCGACTGAACTGAACCTGAATCCGAAACCATGTGTAAATTGAGATGACGAGAGAGCAAACACTTTGTAAGTGAGGTTCAGCAGCAGAGAGAAGGAAACTGAACTTCAGAGGAAAGCCAAGGTGCTGAGGAGAGTAGGGAGAGAGATTCTGGAAAGGAGATTCTGATNAAACACTTTGTAAGTGAGGTTCAGCAGCAGAGAGAAGGAAACTGAACTTCAGAGGAAAGCCAAGGTGCTGAGGAGAGTAGGGAGAGAGATTCTGGAAAGGAGATCTGATCCTGCTATCTTCTCTTTTTTTCCCACCATGTGAACCCTTATAGTAAATCCCCTTTTTCTCAAGGTAACACATGGGAAATTCTGCCTTTGCAAATAACTGAAAACTAATACAGACAGTTCCAAGAAAAATGAATTAAATCAGTTTTCTAGAGACTTGAGGGATAAACACCACTTGGGAGAAGCTCCAGAGAGACTGGTTTCTTGTTAGCAGTGCACGAATGTGGGATAGCTGTCTCAAGGAACAGAATTTTGCTTAGCATGGAGAATCGAAGCACAAATGGCCGCACAAGGCAAGGACCTCAGCCCTGTAGACAGTGCCTGACTGAATTGACTTTAAGGCTCTCCTAGTCCTGAACTACACCCTCTGCTTCTAGGTGGAAATTTACACTATACCTTGAGGTAATAGAGATGGCTTTCATAATCTAAGAAAAGCGTAAGCTTCTAAAATAGAATTTTGCCTTTTATTTCTCAGTTAGAATATATTTTTCCACCCGGAGTTCTGCCATTTTGAGCTTTTCTTTCCAATAGAAAGTGACAAGCCCAATTACAATTTCAAGTTCAGTAAACAATGCCTTAAGTGGTTTTGGTTTTGAGAAAATGAAAAGGTCATTTTGGCACTGATTTTTTTTTCCATTAATTTTTAAATTCATGTGTATTTTTCAGTAAATTTAGTTCATGTGATTTAGATTTATTTACACTTAGCTCCATAAAACGTGTGGTTAGCAATTTGATGACTATGCATGTTCTAATTAGACTGTCCCAGAACCAGAAAGTCATGTGTTGCCAACACAGAGTGAAATCCAGCTGACACAAATTTGGATACAAATCAAAAAAGTCGTAAAATTCAAGACCATTCTAAACTTGGCGATAAAAGTTCCCTTGTTCCCAAAAGTTACAGACAAAACAAGTTCCAAGTATAAAGAACTTAACAAATTTTTCTTGCAAACATGTGGCACACAGACAAATGGCATCTCGTCGCTCTGCTACCATGGTTACCTTGTGATCAACCTCGGATTACAGGGGGTTGCTTCACATGAGGTTCTATGTGCATCCCTGAGAATCTGGGACCCAGTCGAGAAAGCCAGTCAACTCGTTGTTGAGCTGAGTGCAAACCAGTCCACTCACAGTAGATGCAAATGTTTCTCACTCGGAGAATTAGATAATGTTGAGTGTAGTAGGAACCTTCGAAAAGGATCGTGGCCAATCCTTCACTTTACTAATGTGTTTTAAATGATTGTTTTGACATTCTATGTACATAACCTTTAAATTCAAATGACATTGGTCCAGGCATGAGTTTAATTATAAAATTCAAAGCATATATGGAGTAGAGAATATTTTCTAGGGAAACCTAGAGAATTGTTTCATGGGTTTTTTCCTTCACTTATTCTTGAGACCCGCAATATGAAAATAGGCTTCCTCCTTAAAATGTGTTAGAAAATGATAATACTACCGAGGTATATAAAATATACATTTTATATACAATTTATGTTGATAAAAATTCTAAACCTGCTTCAACATATATCTCTATGTGCCAATTTTTTCTACAAGCCAACACTTCATAAATCATATTCAAAATAAATACTAAAAATACATAACTTACATAATTAAACACTTATGTATTAAATTTATACACAGGCATAATCTCTCCAATTTAAATATATTTATCCATGCCAGGGTCTATGTATTCACCAAGAATTGGGGAAAGAAAAAAAAATCCTTCACCAGAAGTCCTTCCCTTAGTGAGTTCACAGGTTAAAGGTTTGAGGCCACCACCCTATGTCTCCTTGGGCACCCTGCAAGTTAGAGACAGGGGCTGAAGGTGGTTCTATTTGTTGATCTATCTCCCTTCCACAAGTCTCTGCTTATCGCACCCATTTATAAGCCTTAGTCTTTGCTCCTTGAGTTTCTTCTAATTACTAAAATAGAAGATGGCCCATTGGGTTTGGACAGCCATTATCCTGACCCTCCAACAAATATTTTCATTTTCTATGTCACTCATTATCCTCTAAGAAGCCAGGATGATCCTTACTGTAAAACAAGGAGGAAGTGCAATCCCAAAAGATTAATGGTTCTTGAGATCTCTTCCTTCTTTTCCTCAATTTAAAAGTATTTGCTATTTAATGTTCTCTTCCTTGGGAAATTCCTCATTCTACCCAAACCACTGGTTTTTTCCTTCAACTACTAGAACTGGAACTCATATTTCAGGACCCTACTTAAATCTCATCTACTCTAGGAGCCCTTCCCTGATCCTCCAGCTTCCTGCGATATGCCCCTACTTTGAACTTCTAATGTGCACACTCTGTACCACCCAGTTGCAGGCCCAAGCTTATATACAATCTAAGCTTTGTATATAAGCTTAGATTTACTTGAATTGTTTCATCTTTGGCCTTATCTTCCCAAGTAGATTAAAGACTCCCAGTAAGAGTGAATCATGCTTTATTCTACTTTCACATTCCTGTAGTGATCAGTAGATTGCACAACCCAAAGCAAGAGTCACATATCAGCTCACAGACTGATAAATATTACAGTCATGTCTACTTCACAAGTGATACTAAAGCAACTATTTTTTATATTGCTGCAACTAGCTAGAGAAAATTCATTTCCTATAAAATTATCATTTATAAACCATAAATAAACTTTGCTTAAAAATCATCCCTTCTAAATAATACACCAGTTTAGCTAACAATTATATAAAAGTGCTGATCCCTGCCTTCCAGGAGTTCACATTCTCGTGAGAGAGCCATGTCGACAGATTAAGATGCAACGTGAAAAATGCTCCCAAAGAGGCAAGGTCTACCACATGAGAGGCCAGGGATAAAGGAGCAACTTTCAGAGGTTTCTAATCAAGCTCTACAGTCTAATGATTAATGTCCCACATAACTTTGTGGATACAAATTCTGAACTAATTTTTTTTTGCCATTTGTCCTAACTGTATAAAACCAGAGCACTTAAACAGTAAGATTTATCATTTTTATTGAACTTCATAGTAAAATAGGCAGTGGAGATACAAAATAAGTTTGAAAATAAAAATATCTTAATGTAAAATTATATTTGAAGAGTGTAAACTTGGAAAAATATACTATATATATAAGTCATATTAATGAAAATATAGCTAGCTTTTTATTCAAAATAAAATCACAGTCACCTGCAGCATCTGTTTACTTCAGTCACACTATTTACTGGAGTTTTCCTTTTTCATGCCTATGCAATTCCTTGTACATATGCCTGGGGACTGGCAGAGATTCAGCTGGCTTTTATTCAGCCCTATCTTTTGGTAAAAATTAGTGTAAGATGGAAACACTGTCTTTACTATTTTGCAATCTTAATGTTACATGACAATGTCAAGATCTTACTGCAGATCAGTGTACACATCAAATGTGTGTCTCAAAACGCTTTGAGCTTATTATGAATGCTCTTTTTCACATCTCCCTTTTACATTTTCAGGATTTTATTATCCTTGTTATCTTTGTATAAAAATATGATAATTAGATTTTATTTTCTTTCAGAACCAAAGAGCCCTGACATAATTTGCTTTGAACAAGTTCAGATGGTAAGTAGTATCTGGTAGGAGAGGAAAGCAGTAAAATCTATAGATCTGGAAAAGAAATTTAGAACAGTAATTTCAATAAAGTGTTACAAAGTAGAAGTAGAAACAAATATGAGATCTGGAAAGGAAAAAAAGGAAAATGGCTATCATCTCTTGAGTTTTCTCAAGTTATGGTTGATAATCAGTTGAAGCAAAAATTAGAATACTATCTGATGTGATTCTGAGTGTGTACAGAAGATATTGAGGACAATTATATTACATAGGAAAACAGGAGTGGCTACCAAATATCGGATAAAGTAGACTACAGAGGAAATAAATTTATCAGAGACAAGAGAGACATTACCCAGTGGCAAAATGTCAATCTCCCAAAAAGATGTTACATCCTAAATGTGTCTTCACCAGACAACAGAGCTACAGAAAGTGTGAAGCAAAAACTGTTGGAGCTGAAAGAAATGGACAAATCTACAAATATACCTGGCGACTTCAACACCTCTAATCAAAATGGATAGGAAGAACTCAACAATATCAACAAACGGGATTTAACTGACATCTGTTGAACGTTCCACCCAATAACAGCTGAACNCTAAAATAGAATTTTGCCTTTTATTTCTCAGTTAGAATATATTTTTCCACCCGGAGTTCTGCCATTTTGAGCTTTTCTTTCCAATAGAAAGTGACAAGCCCAATTACAATTTCAAGTTCAGTAAACAATGCCTTAAGTGGTTTTGGTTTTGAGAAAATGAAAAGGTCATTTTGGCACTGATTTTTTTTTCCATTAATTTTTAAATTCATGTGTATTTTTCAGTAAATTTAGTTCATGTGATTTAGATTTATTTACACTTAGCTCCATAAAACGTGTGGTTAGCAATTTGATGACTATGCATGTTCTAATTAGACTGTCCCAGAACCAGAAAGTCATGTGTTGCCAACACAGAGTGAAATCCAGCTGACACAAATTTGGATACAAATCAAAAAAGTCGTAAAATTCAAGACCATTCTAAACTTGGCGATAAAAGTTCCCTTGTTCCCAAAAGTTACAGACAAAACAAGTTCCAAGTATAAAGAACTTAACAAATTTTTCTTGCAAACATGTGGCACACAGACAAATGGCATCTCGTCGCTCTGCTACCATGGTTACCTTGTGATCAACCTCGGATTACAGGGGGTTGCTTCACATGAGGTTCTATGTGCATCCCTGAGAATCTGGGACCCAGTCGAGAAAGCCAGTCAACTCGTTGTTGAGCTGAGTGCAAACCAGTCCACTCACAGTAGATGCAAATGTTTCTCACTCGGAGAATTAGATAATGTTGAGTGTAGTAGGAACCTTCGAAAAGGATCGTGGCCAATCCTTCACTTTACTAATGTGTTTTAAATGATTGTTTTGACATTCTATGTACATAACCTTTAAATTCAAATGACATTGGTCCAGGCATGAGTTTAATTATAAAATTCAAAGCATATATGGAGTAGAGAATATTTTCTAGGGAAACCTAGAGAATTGTTTCATGGGTTTTTTCCTTCACTTATTCTTGAGACCCGCAATATGAAAATAGGCTTCCTCCTTAAAATGTGTTAGAAAATGATAATACTACCGAGGTATATAAAATATACATTTTATATACAATTTATGTTGATAAAAATTCTAAACCTGCTTCAACATATATCTCTATGTGCCAATTTTTTCTACAAGCCAACACTTCATAAATCATATTCAAAATAAATACTAAAAATACATAACTTACATAATTAAACACTTATGTATTAAATTTATACACAGGCATAATCTCTCCAATTTAAATATATTTATCCATGCCAGGGTCTATGTATTCACCAAGAATTGGGGAAAGAAAAAAAAATCCTTCACCAGAAGTCCTTCCCTTAGTGAGTTCACAGGTTAAAGGTTTGAGGCCACCACCCTATGTCTCCTTGGGCACCCTGCAAGTTAGAGACAGGGGCTGAAGGTGGTTCTATTTGTTGATCTATCTCCCTTCCACAAGTCTCTGCTTATCGCACCCATTTATAAGCCTTAGTCTTTGCTCCTTGAGTTTCTTCTAATTACTAAAATAGAAGATGGCCCATTGGGTTTGGACAGCCATTATCCTGACCCTCCAACAAATATTTTCATTTTCTATGTCACTCATTATCCTCTAAGAAGCCAGGATGATCCTTACTGTAAAACAAGGAGGAAGTGCAATCCCAAAAGATTAATGGTTCTTGAGATCTCTTCCTTCTTTTCCTCAATTTAAAAGTATTTGCTATTTAATGTTCTCTTCCTTGGGAAATTCCTCATTCTACCCAAACCACTGGTTTTTTCCTTCAACTACTAGAACTGGAACTCATATTTCAGGACCCTACTTAAATCTCATCTACTCTAGTAGCCCTTCCCTGATCCTCCAGCTTCCTGCGATATGCCCCTACTTTGAACTTCTAATGTGCACACTCTGTACCACCCAGTTGCAGGCCCAAGCTTATATACAATCTAAGCTTTGTATATAAGCTTAGATTTACTTGAATTGTTTCATCTTTGGCCTTATCTTCCCAAGTAGATTAAAGACTCCCAGTAAGAGTGAATCATGCTTTATTCTACTTTCACATTCCTGTAGTGATCAGTAGATTGCACAACCCAAAGCAAGAGTCACATATCAGCTCACAGACTGATAAATATTACAGTCATGTCTACTTCACAAGTGATACTAAAGCAACTATTTTTTATATTGCTGCAACTAGCTAGAGAAAATTCATTTCCTATAAAATTATCATTTATAAACCATAAATAAACTTTGCTTAAAAATCATCCCTTCTAAATAATACACCAGTTTAGCTAACAATTATATAAAAGTGCTGATCCCTGCCTTCCAGGAGTTCACATTCTCGTGAGAGAGCCATGTCGACAGATTAAGATGCAACGTGAAAAATGCTCCCAAAGAGGCAAGGTCTACCACATGAGAGGCCAGGGATAAAGGAGCAACTTTCAGAGGTTTCTAATCAAGCTCTACAGTCTAATGATTAATGTCCCACATAACTTTGTGGATACAAATTCTGAACTAATTTTTTTTTGCCATTTGTCCTAACTGTATAAAACCAGAGCACTTAAACAGTAAGATTTATCATTTTTATTGAACTTCATAGTAAAATAGGCAGTGGAGATACAAAATAAGTTTGAAAATAAAAATATCTTAATGTAAAATTATATTTGAAGAGTGTAAACTTGGAAAAATATACTATATATATAAGTCATATTAATGAAAATATAGCTAGCTTTTTATTCAAAATAAAATCACAGTCACCTGCAGCATCTGTTTACTTCAGTCACACTATTTACTGGAGTTTTCCTTTTTCATGCCTATGCAATTCCTTGTACATATGCCTGGGGACTGGCAGAGATTCAGCTGGCTTTTATTCAGCCCTATCTTTTGGTAAAAATTAGTGTAAGATGGAAACACTGTCTTTACTATTTTGCAATCTTAATGTTACATGACAATGTCAAGATCTTACTGCAGATCAGTGTACACATCAAATGTGTGTCTCAAAACGCTTTGAGCTTATTATGAATGCTCTTTTTCACATCTCCCTTTTACATTTTCAGGATTTTATTATCCTTGTTATCTTTGTATAAAAATATGATAATTAGATTTTATTTTCTTTCAGAACCAAAGAGCCCTGACATAATTTGCTTTGAACAAGTTCAGATGGTAAGTAGTATCTGGTAGGAGAGGAAAGCAGTAAAATCTATAGATCTGGAAAAGAAATTTAGAACAGTAATTTCAATAAAGTGTTACAAAGTAGAAGTAGAAACAAATATGAGATCTGGAAAGGAAAAAAAGGAAAATGGCTATCATCTCTTGAGTTTTCTCAAGTTATGGTTGATAATCAGTTGAAGCAAAAATTAGAATACTATCTGATGTGATTCTGAGTGTGTACAGAAGATATTGAGGACAATTATATTACATAGGAAAACAGGAGTGGCTACCAAATATCGGATAAAGTAGACTACAGAGGAAATAAATTTATCAGAGACAAGAGAGACATTACCCAGTGGCAAAATGTCAATCTCCCAAAAAGATGTTACATCCTAAATGTGTCTTCACCAGACAACAGAGCTACAGAAAGTGTGAAGCAAAAACTGTTGGAGCTGAAAGAAATGGACAAATCTACAAATATACCTGGCGACTTCAACACCTCTAATCAAAATGGATAGGAAGAACTCAACAATATCAACAAACGGGATTTAACTGACATCTGTTGAACGTTCCACCCAATAACAGCTGAACACACGTTCAAAAGCCTACAGATTATACACAAAGATAGACCATATTCTGGCCTATAAAACAGACTTCCACAAGTTGAAAAGTATGGAAATCATTTTAAGGTGTGTTCTTTCACCATACTGGACTCAAACTAGAAATCAGAACAGAAGCATAACAGAAAATCTGCAAACACTCTGAAACTAAACAGCACACTTGCAAACGATGCGTGAATCAAGGAGGCAGTCGCAGCGAAATCAAAGAACACAGTGAACTGAGTGATCATGAAAATACAACAGATCAATATTTGTGGGACACAGCTAAAAAAAATAGTGCTGAGAGGGAAATTTATAGCATTAAAATTCACATATTAGAAAAGGGTAAAATTCTCAAACAATCAAAATTACCATATCAAAAACATTGAAAAAGAAGAGAAAAAGTAAAATCGAGCAGAAAAAAGGAAACGGTAAAGATATGAACAGATGGATAAAATTGACAAGGAGAAAAAGAAACAAAACCAATGAAATAAAGTCATTTTAAAAGCATCAATAAAGTTGACAACTCTCTAGCAAGGCTGAATAAAGGAAGATAGAAATTACCAATATCAGCAATGGAACAGGAGATATCACTACATAATCAAGACATCAAAAGGGTAGTAAGGGAATACTATGGATTACTCTATACATAAATTTAACAGCCTAGACGAAATAAATAAATTTCTCAAAAACACAAACTACTACAGCTCATCTTGTATAAAATAAATAGTTTGAATAGGCCTAAGTACTTAATAAAGTGAATTTGTAATTTAAAAACTATCCCCACGTGCCCAGCTAGTTTCTCAGGCCAGATAATTTCACTGGAAAAGTGAAAATGTTAGTTGCGGTCAACTCTTTGTGACCCCTGCCCATCAGGCTCTTCTGTGCATGAAATTTTCCAGGCAAGAATACTGAAGTGGGTTGCCATCCCCTTCTCCAGGGGACCTTCCTAACCCAGGGATTGAACCCAGGTCTCCTGCAGGCAGATTCTTTACCTCTGCACCACCAGGGAAGCCCAGAGGTGATGATGTACCACATATATATGCGTAACTGCTATATGACAGAAGCACACAAAATCGAATGGAGCAAGAACGACAGACTTTCCAACTAGCGCTGGAGCCACCATGCATCCAAGGCAAAACACAAACTGACATAAGCCTGAAACCTTACATAAAAGTTAAATCAAACTGGAGTCACCATATAAAAAACTTTAAGCTATACAATTTTAGGAAAAAACAGGAAAGGAAATCGTCACAACCTAGGACTCAGCAAAAAAAAGCCTGATCCATACAAAGAAAAACTGGTAAACTGACTTCATCATCTATATGATTATTTATAGCAAGCTTATTATAATAGTTCCCTGGTGACTCAGATGGTAAAGTGTCTGCCTACAATGCGGGAGACCCGGGTTCAATCCCTGTAAGATCCCCTGAAGAAGGAAATGGCAATCCACTCCAGTATTCTTGCCTGGAAAAACCCATGGATGGAGGAGCCTGGTTGGCCACTGTCCACAGGGTCGCAAAGAGTCAGACACGACTGAGCGACTTCACTATCTATCCATCTATTATAAGAGCTAAAAACTGGAAACAACCCAGATGTCCTTCAACAGATGAATGTTTAAATATCGTATCTATGCCATGGAGCAATACTACTTAGAAAAAAATCTGCTGTTACAAGACAACAACTTAAATCTCTAACCAGATAATTGCACTGAGCGGGGGGNTCGCAAAGAGTCAGACACGACTGAGCGACTTCACTATCTATCCATCTATTATAAGAGCTAAAAACTGGAAACAACCCAGATATCCTTCAACAGATGAATGTTTAAATATCCTATCTATGCCATGGAGCAATACTACTTAGCAAAAAATCTGCTGTTACAAGACAACAACTTAAATCTCTAACCAGATAATTGCACTGAGCGGGGGAAAAAAATTTTCTGAAAATTCCACATTGTAGGATTCTATTTATGTAACATTGTTAAAATGACAAAATTATAGAAATGGAGAACAGGTTCATGGAGCACAAGATGGGGGAAAATACAGAAGTGAAGTGAGTATGGCTATTAAAGGGCAACATGAGAACTCCCTCTATATGGAAATATTCTATATGTTGTCTGTATGAACATAAATATCCTGGTCGTGATGTTATATTGTGGTTTTGCAAGATGTTACCATTTAGGGAAATGTGTAAAGAATACACAAAATATTTCTGTACTGTTTCTTACAACTGCATGTAATCTACAATTAATTCTAAAGCAAAGTTTAGTTTTAAAAACTAGTCCAACAGAATGGCTGAAATTAAAAAAATAAATAAATAAAACCATGAAGAGAAAACTGTATTTCTTCCTTCTGAAACATCTGTGTAACAATACAAAACAAGAAGGAATTTGAAAGCATTAAAGAGGGAATACACAGGAACAAAATAACCTTAAGCATTGTATTTTGTTACACAGTTAATACATTTTACGGGTAGGTTAATTTTATATACTGAGATAGTGATGGACTAATCAGTAATATAAAATATAATCAATAGGCACAGATATTTACATTGAAAATATATAAAAATTTTATATATTAAGATTAAAAATATATTAAATATATATATTAAAAGAAGAGTTTTTTTTTTAATTTTATGTAGCCCCAAATTAAGAGTTCTTTCAGGCAGTAGACTATGAGTTTTGTTTCCATTAAATTATGTACAGTGTAAAATAGGAAGAATAAAAGATAAAAATGAAGTCAGTCTAGTATGTGTTGCACTTCTAAAGTGTCAGAGTTTAAATACTCATGACAAATACCATGTACACCACACATCATGTATGTACTTATACACGCTTAGTTCCTCAGGTGTGTCCAGCTCTTTGTGACCCTTTAGACTGTAGCCCACCAGGCTCCTCTGTCCACGGGGTTTCCCAGGCAAGCGCACTGGAGTGGGTTGCCATCTCCCCCTGAGGATCTTCCCAATTTAGGGATTAAACCTACATCTCNACAAATACCATGTACACCACACATCATGTATGTACTTATACACGCTTAGTTCCTCAGGTGTGTCCAGCTCTCTGTGACCCTTTAGACTGTAGCCCACCAGGCTCCTCTGTCCATGGGGTTTCCCAGGCAAGCACACTGGAGTGGGTTGCCATCTCCCCCTGAGGATCTTCCCAATTTAGGGATTGAACCTACATCTCCTGTGTCTCCTGCATTGAAGATGGATTCTTTACCCACTGAGTCATCAGGAAAGCCCTCTATTCTTTTGAAGATCATGTTTTTTCAACCAAGGTCATACTGTACAATCCTGACTTAAGACAAGACTGAGTCACTGCAAAATTAGATAAATCAATTACCTAACATTGGTCTTACTAACATAAATAAGGAGAGATAGATGATTGATAGGTGGGTAGATAGGTAGATAATCCACTTAATACCGTATTGGTAGCCTAGGTGTTCTGGTGAAAATGAGTAGCNGAGTCATCAGGAAAGCCCTCTATTCTTTTGAAGATCATGTTTTTTCAACCAAGGTCATACTGTACAATCCTGCCTTAAGACAAGACTGAGTCACTGCAAAATTAGATAAATCAATGACCTAACATTGGTCTTACTAATATAAATAAGGAGAGATAGATGATTGATAGGTGGGTAGGTAGGTAGATAATCTACTTAATACCGTATTGGTAGCCTAGGTGTTCTGGTGAAAATGAGTAGTTTTTAACTGGCCACTTTAAAATATGAACACCTCAGACTGAGAAGAGTTATACAGAGGGCAGATAATTGGCTTGAGTGGA
>SJYW01009670.1:0-15793 GCA_006410735.1 Raphicerus campestris | reverse complement strand
ATGGTAGCCAGAAAAGAGGTCTTGCCTCTACTCGAAAATGACTCAAATTACCTCCATGACATTCCTCCACAGGTATGCCCATCCCTATGTCTCCCCCTAGTTGTAACCATATCAGTGGGCACTGCCAGCCATTCTCCTGAATCCTCTACCATCCTATGGATCCCAACATGTGTGATTCTTTTTCTTTCTTTGCCCTAAATGATATGGATTGTGTTAGTCATTAAAAAAACNCCCCCTAGTTGTAACCATATCAGTGGGCACTGCCAGCCATTCTCCTGAATCCTCTACCATCCTATGGATCCCAACATGTGTGATTCTTTTTCTTTCTTTGCCCTAAATGATATGGATTGTGTTAGTCATTAAAAAAACAACTAAGACCACAAAACAATACATGATAAGTGACTGGACTGTTCAGTGAGTTTACAAGTGCAATGAAGACACTTAATATTCCTGTTGTTATAAATAATAAAGTAACACTCATAATAAGTAAAACTCATATTAACTATGGTACTCAGAGCTAGAGGAATCAACTTGGCAGTAGCCTGCCAGGCTCCTCTGACCATGGGATTTCTCAGGCAACACTACTGAACTGTGTTGCCATTTCCTTCTCCAGAGGATCTTCCTGACCCAAGGATCGAACTTGCATCTCCTGCATTGCAGGCATTGGCAGGCATATTCTTTACCACTGAGCCACCAGGGAAGCCCCATTATAAGGACACACTGCTGTAAGAGTCAGTGTTGTAATCTGTCAATTGAGGATAATATTTGACTCATGGGCCTGCCAAGTGGATCAATGAGGTTCTGAATGTATGAGATGTGTTGTGACCCACTCCCACCAAATACCTGGTGGAAAAATGGCTCCCAGAGAACTCTCAGGAAGTAGTAGGTATGTGGATGGAATCAGACACTCAGAGGAGAACTGAGGGAGGTCTCACTTGTGCCCGAGAACAAGTTCAAGAAGCTGAGAGATAGATGCCTCTCTCTCTTGGATAGTGCCATGTCTGCTGAGCACTGTGCCCCTTCTCCTGGGTCCTGACTCATTACTGATACTGTATAATGAGCTGAAGGGCAAAATGAGCTGGAGGGCAGAAGGTGCCAGAGCTCTATCAGTTCTCTGGAGTCAATGCCCACCTACCCTTGACCTCTATACAAATGTTGGTAAAGCCCTCTCTTCACTTGAGAATTACAGTTACCCAGTTACCTGTGAGTATCCCCCCCAGTGCTACTTGAGACTCTAATATCTTTCAGATCCTTTCCAAGCAAAATGATCATTTATGTATATTTTGTTGATTTGTGAGTTTTTGCATACATGAATATCCTTCTTACCAAGTTTAGATGTTGCAGGTTAGAACGGGGAAATATCTATATGGCAGAGGCTGTGCTATTCTTTACAGATTAATATTTCATCTGTGGTCTCTCTCTCCCAGAAAACTCTTATCAGTCCCTACATTAGCAGTTCATCAGACCCATCAATATATTTGATTTTCAGACCCTTATTAGTGAACATGTGGTGCATGGACCAGCTGCATCAGCATGACCTGTGAGCTAATGAGAAATACAAAATCCCAGGCCTTACTCAGACCTACTGAGTTGGAATTTTCATTTTAACAAGTTCACCAGATGATTCCCATGCACATTGGCATTTGAAAACACTGGCGTAGAGGGAGACTCTTCAGGCTCCCCACTCCCACTGTTCTATGAAAGATGTTCCTGAAAGGATAATTATATGCCCCATATGAGATACAGATAATAGATTATTAAACAGACCTGTATTTGTCAAGCTGCAGTTATCCCTCCCCCCATGCAAGAGTAAGTCTTGAAATTATTAATAATTCACTGGGTCAAGACTTGTCATTTTTTAATGAAATAAGATAGAAAGTTGGATAGAGTCAGATATAAAATAATCAAGTTGCATACATTTAGGGTGAATATTGTTTTTTGTGAAATTTAAGTTTCTGTTATATATGTGTGTATGTGTGTATGCCATGAGTTGTGATATATATATATATATATGTTTCTGACTGTGGCTTGTGGTTTTGAAAAACTTAAGAAATTTGACATTGGACTCTTTGTATTCCAAACATATCCAGGCCATTTTGTACTTGTATTCTTAGTTCCTAGCACAGTACCTAACAAATAGCAGGTACTAAAAGTGTACATAATAATGACTAATTCAGGAGTTCAAATTTTTCTCCAAGTTTAGAAAAATCTTGGGAAAATAACTTCAGTTGTCAAACAGGGTTAGTTACAATTCCAGAAGGATCTAGGTGCCGTGGGCTTCACAGGTTGGATAGGACCCTACCGCAATTCACAGCTAGAGCTGTCATCAATAAAAGAAATATACATTCAGAAGCACCAAGGAGAGCTCCTGGGGTGAAGAAAATGGAATTTCTTAAGCCCAGGAAGACAGTGAAACTAAACTACAAAGTGAAACTAAACAGCTGTGGAATCTGTGCCGTCAAGGGGCCCAGTGGAGGGCTCTGTGCATGCACAGGAGCATAGCCTCACAGAAGAACAGAAGCGTCCCTGCCAGGGTGGGAGGCCAGCGGTGAGGGGCTGCCCTGGAGGGACAGCAGCTGGACTACCAACAGATGAGCTTTCTCCATTTAGCCTGGGGGAACCAAGGCTTCAGGTTTTAGAGACAATGTAGATCATGTTGGTTTTGCGCTTGAACTCCCTATGATTTCCAGGGTGGTTTTTTTTAACATTTACTTTCTTTTTATTTTTTGGCTGTAGCGGGGCTCCATTGCTGCTCGCAGGCTTTCTCTTGTGGTGAGCAGGGCATCTCGCTCTTTGTTGCAGTGCGCCAGCTTCTCATTGTAGTGGCTTCTCCTGTTGCAGAGTATGGACTCTAGGCCCGTGGGCTTCAGTAGTTGCAGCATGCAGGCTCAGTAGTTGGCTCACTTGTTGTGGCACAGGGGCCTATTTGCTCCGTGGCATGTGGGATCTTTTTGGACCAGGGATTGAACTGGTGTCCCTTGCCTTGCAAAACAGATTCTTAACCACTGGACCACCAGGGAAGCCCTGATTTCCAGTTTTGAGTGGTACCCAGAGCAAGAAAAAGACCGATAGCAGGTCCAGGCTGCAGTGCAGGTTTCTCTGATACCTCAGCTTCATGGCTCTGCAGACCCTATTGTATTGAATTCATGCTAAACAGAGTCTACGAAGCCTGAGAAAGCCCCAGTAGTAGAAAAAGAATGCATACTTTTAGAGAAAAAAATACCTTCTTCTCTTGGCAACTACTCTCCATTTGAGAAACTAGCTACTAGTCCTAAAGACTTAACATCTGATCATGAATTTTAATTTTCTGCACAAATGAGACATCCATTATGAATTTGTCTGTCTACTCTTTTGAATAATAAAGTTTGGTCTGAGCACTAGCTTTCAACCATTAATTGCATATGGATTTAAAAGACTGAGCCTGAGTAAATCAAGAAAGGACATGCAAATTACAGACCTACTCCTGTTATGTCATTGTCTCTCTCCCAAATAACATATATGGCCTCATGGGGTGTTCCTCAAAACCAGTTAGAAAAAGAGAGAGAAAGTAGTGGTCCAGTTCATGGGTGTATCTTTTTTATGTTGACAAATGGATGTCTGGTGCACTATCGGTACACTCAGGAAAGACTCAGAAAAGAGTGGGAAAGAGAAATGATACCAGTGGGTAGAATTTTTGTTATGAACATATCATGGCTCTAGATATGGATCTACTTTTGGCTCACGTGCAATGATTAAAATATTAGTCAGGGACTTGCATAGAATTAAACTGGAAAATTAATGATGAGGAAGTCTGAGGAACAGGTTTGTATATGGCCACTCATAAAGGGCACAGATGGTACAAATATTTATGTCTCAGGATATAATTATTTACTATTGCACAACAAATTACCACACACTTAGCAGCCTAACAAAACACTGATTTATTAGCTCACACATCTGTAGGTCAGAAGTATGCTGGCAGTTAGCTAGGTTGTTTTCAGTTTGTAGAGGCTACCTGCATTCTTTACCATGAGGCTTATGCATTTTCAAGCAAGCAATAGCACACTGACTCTCTCTCATGCTTTTAATCGCTGACTTTAGACTGCTTATTTAAAGAGATGAAATGATTAGGTAGGACTCACTCAGATAATCTTCCTATATTAAGGTCAACTGACATCTACAAGATGATTTTACAGAAATATATGGATTAGTGTTTGATTGAATAACTGGAAGAAGGTATGTATACACTATTGGCTGGTAATTTGGTAGGCCATCTTAAAATTCTACCTACCACAGTCTGCCTTCTGGTCCCCAAAGGTTAATGTCCTTCCCAAATACAAAACACATTCTCCTAAGGTTCCCAAGAATCTCATCCTATGACAGTGTCAGCTCAAAAGTAAAAAAATCTCATCATCCAAATTATCTAAACCAGATGTGGATGAGAATCTTGGGCATAATTCATTAAGTGCAGTTCCTAAAGATATTTCTCTCTTCTGTGGACCTAGGATACTAAAGATGCAAATTTCCTGCCCACAAAATTCCCAGCATCTGATGATGGGAGAGGCACAGGATAACAGTTATAGATCAAAATGGAAGATAAGAAAGAGTCACTAATCCCAAAGACCTGGACTTTCATTATTAGATTTCAAGACCTGAGAATAATCCTCTGTGGCTCTTGGCTTCACCCTCTGTGTTCATGACTCTGAACTCTGGACTCAGCTCTGTATTCGGAGTTTCTGGTTCTGGCCTCTGATTCATTCTTCCTTTTTCATTAAAGGTAGCATGTGATCCTGGTTAAATAATTTTATCAGACTACTTCCTACCAGAAGAGTTTTGGGAGTCTGATATCCTCCTTTCATTTTGTACTCTTCTATTTCTTTCATTCCAAGCTGACAATATTTCTGTTGATATAACTTCCTTCAGAACCTTGTTCGTCTTGAACAAATTGCACTGGGTCTGACTCCATTGGGCAAAATCTACACACACAATTATAGCTGAGATCATTTTTCTCTATCTTTGGCTCCTGCTGAGGTGGCTGAGTGTGCATGCACTCAGCTCCTAAAGGATGTACATGCTCCTTACCACATGGTGCCCCCCAACACCAAGCCAGCAGTGACACGCTAAATCCTTCTCATACTTTAGATCATTAGCTTCTTTGCCTCTGACCTCTAAACCCCTTAAGCATCCTAGAGGTTGTCGACTTTTGTTGAAAAAGTGAGCTTTGTGGGACTGAGTACTCTTTTTTTTTTTTTTTAACTTTTGGAGGTTTCAGCAAAATATTATACTACCAAACCCTCAGCTTTTTCTCTGTGTCATTCGTTCAGAAGTCATCTCTTAATTTTAGTGTATTTTGCCATTTGAATAGAATGGGAATTTCCCAAATCATCAAGTCCTATTTCTTTTTTTGTTTATCAAATACTCCCTCAATTTGTCTCTCTCTTGCCATATTTTGATATAAATAGTAAGAAACTAGGTCATACCTTAGCACTTTGGAAATCTCCTCAGCTAAATGTCCACGTTTATCACATATATGTTCTGCTTTCCCCTGAACTGTGGGAGATAATTTCATGAAACATTCTGCTATTGCATATGAGGATCTCACTCCTCCAATTTCTAATAACATGCTCCTTGCATCCTTCTGGGCCTGCCTAGCAGGGTCTATGAAGTGTATATTTTTATTTATAGATAGTTCAAAGCAATATTACCCCAAATTCTCCTAATCTCCATTCACTACCCAGTTCCCAAGCCATTTAACATTTTTAGGTATTTGGCACTTTCAATGCCAATATCCATTTTAGTTTTCTATTATTATGTTAAAAATTACTTTAATTTTTGACGCTTAAAACAACACATTTATTACCTGACAGTGTCTCACACAACTGGGAAATAGGCCACAGGGAACCCTGTGTTTTAGCTAAAACAGCAGTCTAAAATGGAGTATCTAACTCAGTGAACTTGAAAAGTGGAGAAGAAGCAACATTGGTTCAAATATTAGAAGCTTTTAGCTTTCTTAGTGAATTTTTGTAGATTTTCTTGAACACTTTGTGTGTGTGTGTGTGTGTGTGTGTGTGTGTGTGTGTGTGTATTGTTGTCTTTAGGACCATTTCCAAAGGTCTTTAATGGCTGATTTTAAAATGTCATCTTTATCACTTTCACCAGGGATCAGGTCAATGGGGCTCCTTAAGTTACCAGGCCACAAGTCAATCTTCCATTATGTCTTCATAGTATTTCATCCCCATTTTCTCTCTCCTCTTCTTCTGAGACTTTGATTATACATTTGAACAATGCAGGGTCTAGTGGTGCTGACTCCCCACAAAGTTGAGCATCCATGAGAAATTTAATTGCTAATAGCCTACCATTGAATGCAAGTCTTACTGATAATACAAATGGTCGACTAACACATTATTTTGTGTTATATATTTTACTCTTACAATATTGTAAGCTAAAGAAAAGAAAATGTTATTGAGAAAATCATAAGGAAGAGAAAATACATGTACAGTGCTGTTTTGTCAATACCGTAAGTTTACATTGTTTACATAGTCTGTCAGTGCCTACATCAATATTGTTTTATATGATACAAAATACTGTAGCTATTGTGTGTATTACTAACACCAGACTTCGAAAATGAAAAAATCATGCAAAAAAGAAAGTCATATTTATTTACAGATATAAGGATTCATGCATTGATAACAAAGAACCAGCAATGTGATTGCTTTATGGTAACATAGTGTAATCAATACCATTGCTTCATGGTAACCTAGCCTATACACTGATGAATGAACCATTACACAATTTCTATGGCATATAGTTTACAGTGATATTCATAATATGACAATGCAACATTATTACATTAAAGAAAAACACCTGTGATGATGATAGGCTGATGCACAGATCAGTTCAGTTCAGTTGCTCAGTCATCTTTGACTCTTTGTGACCCCACGGACTGCAGTACGCCAGGTTTCCCTATCCATCACTAACTCCCGGAGCTTGCTCAAACTCCTGTCCATCGAGTCGGTGATGCTATCCAACCATCTCATCCTCTGTCCTTCCCTTCTTCCCATCTTTCAGTCTTTAAGCCTTCAATCTTTCCCAACATTAGAGTCTTTTCCAATGAGTCAGTTCTTCTCACTAGGTGGCCAAAGTGTTGGACTTTCAGCTTCAGCATCAGTCCTTACAATGAGTATTCAAGGACTGATGATTTCCTTGAGGATTGACAGGTTTGATATCACTGCAGTCCCAGGGATTTTCAAGAGTCTTCTCTAACACCATAGTTCAAAAGCATCAATTCTTCAGTGCTCGGCTTTCTTTATGGTCCAACTCTAACATCCATACCTGACTATTGGAAAAACCATAGCTTTGACTAGATAGACCTTTGTCAGCAAAGTAATGTCTCTGCTTTTTAATATGCTGTCTAGGTTGGTCATACTTTTTCTTCCAAGGAATAAATGTCTTTTAATTTCATGGCTGCAATCACCATCTGCAGTGGTTTTGTAGCCCAAGAAAATGAAGTCTGTCATTCTTTCCATTTTTTCTCCATTTGTTTGCCATGAAGTGATGGGACAGGATGCCATGATCTTCATTTTTTGAATGTTGTTTTAAGCCAGCTTTTTCACTCTCCTCTTTCACTTGCATCAAGGGGTTCTTTAGTTCCCCTTTGCTTTCTACCATAAGGGTGGTGTCATCTGTATATCTGAGTTTATTGACATTTCTGCCGGCAATCTTGATTCCAGCTTATGCTTCATCCAGCCAGGGATTTCTCATGATAAACTCTGCATATAAGTTAGATAAGCAGGGTGACAATATACAGTCTTGACATACTCCTTTCCCAATTTGGAACCAGGCCGTTGTTCCATGTCCAGTTCTAACTGTTGCTTCTTAACCTGCATACAGATTTCTCAGGAGGCGAGTAAAGTGGTCTGGTACTACCATCTCTTTAAGAAGATGAGTGAGTGAGTGAATGAAGTCGCTCAGTCGTGTCTGACTCTTTGCGACCCCATGGACTGTAGCTTACCAGGCTTCTCTGTCCATGGGATTCTCCAGGCAAGAATACTGGAGTGGGTTACCATTTCCTTCTCCAGGGGATCTGGCTTATGTTAATTCTCCAATTATTTGCTTCTTTAAAGCAAAGTTACAAAACAGCAAGAAAATTAACACATTATTAATTTTATATCACTCATACCTGTGTAAGAATAGGCTATCCATTTTGACATAAATTTTACACACAATGTTCTACATAAATATTTTTTATATTTATTGAAAAAAACTATATATATGTGGATCAAGCAGTTTAAACCCATGTTGTTCAAGGGTCAATCATATATACACTAGATTTTTTTCTCCACCATATCTCATTAGTCTGTCACTATATATTCTGTTATTGTCTTTTTGTCTCTCTCTCCACCCCTCAGTCTAGAGATTAGCACCAATTCGGAGCTTTTATACTTNACATTAGAGTCTTTTCCAATGAGTCAGTTCTTCTCACTAGGTGGCCAAAGTGTTGGACTTTCAGCTTCAGCATCAGTCCTTACAATGAGTATTCAAGGACTGATGATTTCCTTGAGGATTGACAGGTTTGATATCACTGCAGTCCCAGGGATTTTCAAGAGTCTTCTCTAACACCATAGTTCAAAAGCATCAATTCTTCAGTGCTCGGCTTTCTTTATGGTCCAACTCTAACATCCATACCTGACTATTGGAAAAACCATAGCTTTGACTAGATAGACCTTTGTCAGCAAAGTAATGTCTCTGCTTTTTAATATGCTGTCTAGGTTGGTCATACTTTTTCTTCCAAGGAATAAATGTCTTTTAATTTCATGGCTGCAATCACCATCTGCAGTGGTTTTGTAGCCCAAGAAAATGAAGTCTGTCATTCTTTCCATTTTTTCTCCATTTGTTTGCCATGAAGTGATGGGACAGGATGCCATGATCTTCATTTTTTGAATGTTGTTTTAAGCCAGCTTTTTCACTCTCCTCTTTCACTTGCATCAAGGGGTTCTTTAGTTCCCCTTTGCTTTCTACCATAAGGGTGGTGTCATCTGTATATCTGAGTTTATTGACATTTCTGCCGGCAATCTTGATTCCAGCTTATGCTTCATCCAGCCAGGGATTTCTCATGATAAACTCTGCATATAAGTTAGATAAGCAGGGTGACAATATACAGTCTTGACATACTCCTTTCCCAATTTGGAACCAGGCCGTTGTTCCATGTCCAGTTCTAACTGTTGCTTCTTAACCTGCATACAGATTTCTCAGGAGGCGAGTAAAGTGGTCTGGTACTACCATCTCTTTAAGAAGATGAGTGAGTGAGTGAATGAAGTCGCTCAGTCGTGTCTGACTCTTTGCGACCCCATGGACTGTAGCTTACCAGGCTTCTCTGTCCATGGGATTCTCCAGGCAAGAATACTGGAGTGGGTTACCATTTCCTTCTCCAGGGGATCTGGCTTATGTTAATTCTCCAATTATTTGCTTCTTTAAAGCAAAGTTACAAAACAGCAAGAAAATTAACACATTATTAATTTTATATCACTCATACCTGTGTAAGAATAGGCTATCCATTTTGACATAAATTTTACACACAATGTTCTACATAAATATTTTTTATATTTATTGAAAAAAACTATATATATGTGGATCAAGCAGTTTAAACCCATGTTGTTCAAGGGTCAATCATATATACACTAGATTTTTTTCTCCACCATATCTCATTAGTCTGTCACTATATATTCTGTTATTGTCTTTTTGTCTCTCTCTCCACCCCTCAGTCTAGAGATTAGCACCAATTCGGAGCTTTTATACTTCATATAGCTTATACTTCAATGCTTATGTATATTTCATATACTTGTATATTTCATACTTTATACTTCACAGCTAATAACTCCCAGGAGGTCTTGGTGTTTCTATTTCCCTAAGGCACAGTTGCCCTGAAAAGTGTGTGCAGGTCCCACCGAAAAAGATTTCATGTCAGATGCATAGTATACACTAGTGGCTGCTGGGTCCACCTCAGAGGTGCCCTGCTTTCACCTCAGTTGGGTGAGAGTGAAAAACCTTACGACAGCAACTCGAATTAAGAAATAGCAGACCTAAAATTCTTTACTGCCTGAATATGTCAGGCAGCATCCTATAGGCTGCCCAATTGTTTCATTTTTAAGAGTGCTCTGATTAACCTGACGGCTACACAGACCCCGCAGGTCAAACATCCTATTACCATTTCATTCCTGTGGCTCATTGTGGTAGTTGCAGTCACCTTGTCACATATGACCTCTATCACTCTGAGATCCCTTCATTCACATTAAGATGAAGTAGCCCAATTCTACTGCAGCATTTTCCACCATCATCTCCAGCCTACAAAGCACGGGCCCACAGAAACTATCACGGATGCCCATGACCCTCTCACCAATGCATTTTTAATGTCTTGGAGCATGTCTACAAAGACCTCTATCCGGGGCTCCACTCCTTCCCTATTAGTGGGCTTATGTGTGTGCTGTGTGTGTGCTCAGTTGCTCAGTTATGTTCAACTCTTTTGTGACTGTATGGACTGTGGCCACCCAAGCTCCTCTGTCCATGAGATTATCCTGGCAAGAGTACTGGAGTGCGGTGCCATTTCCTTCTCCATGGGATCTTCCCCACCCAGGGATCGAATCCATGTTGCCTGCATCACCTGCGTCTCCTGCACTGGCAGGGGATTCTTTACCACCGAGTCACCTGGGAAGCTCAGTGTCCTTACCTTATTATAAAATCCATAGCATGTAGGGCATGTAATTGGCAGTGGAACTCAGTGACACCACAAGGACCTGAGATTGGTCATCAGCTTTGTTTCCATCCCTAAGGTGAGGGGCTCCAAACACGGCATGCAGGCTTTCTGGTGCTCTGCACGTGCCTTCTGTTGTATTTTCATAGCTTTCAATTTCCTCTTTCCTACGCATACTCTTTAGGACCATCAGAGGAAATGGGAAACTCCACAACCTTTTGGATAATTATTTTTGGCACAGTGCTTAAATGACAGAGCAGCTTGATTCTCCGACTTCGGTTTCCACTTCATTCAATGCCACCAGTGGTGTGAATCTGAGTGTGACACTGCTACATGCCATGTACCAAGGAAGCTCTCCTAACACCCACCTCCAACTCTCCCAACACCATTAAAAAGAAGCTATTTTTTCCCTCTTCAAATTAGTAACCCAACTTCTGGAGTAACTTCTGGTAGCTACTACTGTATCTGAGAAGTGCATGACAGGAAACAGGGCCCATCTAAATTAGAAAAATTGAGTATTTTTAAAAGACAGTATACAGAGATATGGGAAGGGTAGTCCTGAGAACCACAAAAGATAGTGCAATGCTCTGTGGCTAGTAAAGGTAGGATTATCTAGGCCTCGGGGACAAAGGGAAAGACAGGTTACCAAAAGCTGGAGATGCAGAGCTTATTTGGAGAAGGTAGTCCCCCAGGAAACTTTAGAGAACAGTTTCAACCAGCATTTGGTGACACTACAGGGACCAAGCTGGGGAGAAAATTTCCTAACCATACTGTCCACCATCGATTCCCAAAGAACAAGGGAGCCCTTTGATGCAGTCAATATAAGTCAGATTTCCTGGGATATAGAGCAGGGTGGGGAGGGTGGAGATCGAATCATAATGGGAAGATCGAGAGATTTCTAGCAAATAAGCAAATAAGCCATGTTAGCAGTGGTTTTCCTGGTGGCTCAGTGGTAAAGAATCCACCTGCAGTGCAAAAGAGGAAGGGTATGCGGGTTCAGTTCCTGGGTGGGGAGGATCCCCTGGAGGAGAAATTGGCGATCCACTCCAGTATTACTGGGGCTTCCCTGATAACTCAGTTGGTAAAGAATCCGCCTGATTAACCTTCAATTAAAATAAATAAATATTTATTAAAAAGAAAGAATCCACCTGCAATGCATGAGACCCCAGTTTGATTCCTGGGTCAGGAAGATCCACTGGAAAAGGGATACGCTACCCACTCCAGTATTCTTGGGCTTCCCTTGTGCCTCAGCTGGTAAAGAATCCACATGCAATCCAGGCGACCTGGGTTCAATCCCTGGGTTGGGAAGATCCCCTGGAGAAAGGAAGTCTACCCACTCCAGTATTCTGGCCTGGAGAATGCCATGGACTGTACAGTCCATGGGGTCATAAAGAGTTGGACACGACTGAGCAACTTTCACAGTCAGTCTCCAGTATTCCTGCCTGGAGAATCCTACAAATAGAGGAGCCCAGTGGGCTGAGGTCCATGGGGTTGCAAAGATTTGGACATGACTGAAGCGATTAATATGCCAGCAAATTTGGAAAACTCAGCAATGGCCATAGGACTGGAAAAAGTCAGTTTTCATTCCAATCCCTAAGAAAGGCAATGCCAAAAGACGTTCAAACTACCCCACAATTGTACTTAGATAATACGCTAGCAAAGTAATGCTCAAAATTCTCCAAGCCAGGCTTCAACGATAAGTGAACTGTGAACTTCTAGATGTTCAAGCTGGTTTTAGAAAAGGCAGAGGACTCACTCATGTGCTAGGCATTAGAGATGCCAGGATGAAAAAGACAAATTGTGTTTCGAGAAGCAGAGTCCAAAGCAGATTTTCTCAATTTTTAAAATACTCAGCCCACAATCAGAAGTTTATTTAAGGTGTATAAACATACACATATAAATAAGTGAAATACAAATTTCACAAAACAATACTCATCCTATCTACCTGGGATACAATCTGATATTTACTCTTTGGCTGTAACCAAGCTGTTCCACTCTACTTCATAAAAAACTGCAGGTATTGACTCATTGAATTTGTTTTAGGTTCTACTAATGTTGGAGATGTGTTTGTGCAGTTTGACAAACAGGCCTACTTAATAGTCTGTGGAGGTATGTCTTATGAAGCACATGTATTTACCCTTGTAGGTACATATTTCACATGATGGTGAGAGTAAGAAGCTAAGGAGAGTCTCCTTACAAACCAGTGCTTTGCAAAACTTTAAAGTGCTCAGAAATCACCTAAAGGTCTTGTTTAATGAAGACTCTCAATCAGTAGCTCTAGGATGGGGACCTGAGATTCTACATTTCTCTCTCAGATGATGCTGATGCAACTGGTCCATGGACCATTGTTTGAGTAGCAATGCTGTAAAAACCACAAGTATGAGTAGTTGTGCTAATCTTGTAATGCAGGGCCTCGCAGCTGTCTCCTAGGGGATAATTTCCTCTAAGGAAAGAGGAATGGAGCTGAGAAGGTACTGACAGATGAGAAAAGTACAATGTGTGCCACTCAAGTTTTATCCCAGCTTCCTATATCTGAATCTGGTGGAAAGATCATTGTATGCAAAAATTTGAAATCCCCTAAGGACCAAAGCATCGCTGATGTGACCCACTTGGATAAGTATAACTCTAAAGTGAGGAAAAGGGCTTTATCTTCACTTCAATAAGTGTCATGGGATGGGGCAGGTTTAGGACTCACTGGGGGGAATTCCAAGGAAATCAACTGGACTTTGTCATCTTGGGGACACCAGTTCATCAGCAGCAGTGAAGACCTTATCTTAAGGGTAGAGGACTCACAAAGGGGCACAGTGCCCAGCAGATTTAGCAATATCCACAGGAGGGTGGTACCCATTTTTGGCTTCCTGGACTTACTCCTGGGCACAGGTGAGATCTACATCCACCCTCTTCCAAGGGTCTGATGGGGTCCTATTTCAACTACTAAAAAAAGTTAGAAACCAGCCTAACACAGCTTACATACTCAGTNCTCAATTTTTAAAATACTCAGCCCACAATCAGAAGTTTATTTAAGGTGTATAAACATACACATATAAATAAGTGAAATACAAATTTCACAAAACAATACTCATCCTATCTACCTGGGATACAATCTGATATTTACTCTTTGGCTGTAACCAAGCTGTTCCACTCTACTTCATAAAAAACTGCAGGTATTGACTCATTGAATTTGTTTTAGGTTCTACTAATGTTGGAGATGTGTTTGTGCAGTTTGACAAACAGGCCTACTTAATAGTCTGTGGAGGTATGTCTTATGAAGCACATGTATTTACCCTTGTAGGTACATATTTCACATGATGGTGAGAGTAAGAAGCTAAGGAGAGTCTCCTTACAAACCAGTGCTTTGCAAAACTTTAAAGTGCTCAGAAATCACCTAAAGGTCTTGTTTAATGAAGACTCTCAATCAGTAGCTCTAGGATGGGGACCTGAGATTCTACATTTCTCTCTCAGATGATGCTGATGCAACTGGTCCATGGACCATTGTTTGAGTAGCAATGCTGTAAAAACCACAAGTATGAGTAGTTGTGCTAATCTTGTAATGCAGGGCCTCGCAGCTGTCTCCTAGGGGATAATTTCCTCTAAGGAAAGAGGAATGGAGCTGAGAAGGTACTGACAGATGAGAAAAGTACAATGTGTGCCACTCAAGTTTTATCCCAGCTTCCTATATCTGAATCTGGTGGAAAGATCATTGTATGCAAAAATTTGAAATCCCCTAAGGACCAAAGCATCGCTGATGTGACCCACTTGGATAAGTATAACTCTAAAGTGAGGAAAAGGGCTTTATCTTCACTTCAATAAGTGTCATGGGATGGGGCAGGTTTAGGACTCACTGGGGGGAATTCCAAGGAAATCAACTGGACTTTGTCATCTTGGGGACACCAGTTCATCAGCAGCAGTGAAGACCTTATCTTAAGGGTAGAGGACTCACAAAGGGGCACAGTGCCCAGCAGATTTAGCAATATCCACAGGAGGGTGGTACCCATTTTTGGCTTCCTGGACTTACTCCTGGGCACAGGTGAGATCTACATCCACCCTCTTCCAAGGGTCTGATGGGGTCCTATTTCAACTACTAAAAAAAGTTAGAAACCAGCCTAACACAGCTTACATACTCAGTATCTCACCTAATCCATTCCACAATCCTGTGAGGCAATTATTATCCAGATTTCACAGATGACAAGATTGTCCTTTAGAGCAGTGGATATAACTGCCAAGTTGATTCTTCCAGATATGAGTCTAAAAGTCATGTGAGTTTTACATAACATTTTAAAGTCTGACAACAAGAATTTTAGTGTTTTCACTGTCTTCATAAACTCAGTAAACAATTCTTTGTATTGCTTTTAATGTATTGTTTTCTTTTTTTATATTTTAGTATTTCTTTATAAGTAATCTGAGTCCTCTAGGAAAAAAATGGATGAGTAGAAAGAAAACAAAGAAAATAAATCAATCACAATCTCACAACTCGTAAAACTACTGTTAACCACTTAGTAAACAAAGTTTTCTACTTTTCCTGCGCAAGATGTACTATGTAAATTTCCATTCTTTTACAATAGTGGACTGATTCTGTAGATGATATTATAAGCTACTCTATTTTTCCAAGAATCTTAATGTCTTTGTGATTAATGCACATGGGTAAAAGTTCCCTACTGATAAGAGTACTCTAGTTTGATCAAAGATTGTTGATATTAAGAGTGACACCTAAGCAAAGTATCTGCAAAACTTTAAAGCACAAGGCCTGGTAAATGTTGGTCAGAGGCACTACACAAAAGGAATGTTTTCAAAGCCACTTTGTGGGGCCCTGCAGCCACCCCTGAGTTCCCTTGGGCCCCTTGGGTGGAAGGGCCCCCAATTCTGTGTAGGCCCGCCTCTCCACACTTCCCACCCCTCTGGGTCCCTGTCCAAAGCCCTCTTCCTTCACTGACCTACAGGGATTCTGGACAGGTTCCTCTCTTTTGGTAGCCCAGCAAAGAGCTAGGAACAACAGTTTCACAGACCTGCAGACAGGAAAACTTTTCTGCCCCCACATAAACCCCCCCAATTTCTGTTTGATTTTCTTCA
>SJYW01009669.1:0-15288 GCA_006410735.1 Raphicerus campestris | reverse complement strand
GGGGAGAGGGGACCCACTTTCCTGGAGTCTAGGATCCATTCGCTCCAGGTGGGAGGATTGCATTCAAATTAGGAGGCCCCGCCTGGGTCTCCAGTGTCATATGGATGTCTTTTCATGGAGAAAATAGGGTTTGCTCCAAATTATTTTACAATCTCTCAGGCAATGGAATACATAGAAAAATCCCAACAAACTTGAGATCCATGAAATATAATGATCTTCTAGGCTTAGGATGTGCCGGAGACAACAAATGCTGTGGACAGGGGAGGGAAGAGATTTTTTTTTTTCCCCTGAAGGACCAGCTTTTGTAGTATTTCCTGCACTGAGGGTACGTCACTCACCAGGAAAGCAAGAAAGGAGTCAATGCCCAGTGATGAAGCAAGCCTATTAGTGTGTTTATAGGATGCTAAATAAAGGTGAATTTCTCTCTGGTCAGTACCTGGAGGCCTTGGTGCTTCCAGTGAGAGACTCAAGGTGCTGTGGCTCTTGAGGGGCACTGGGGCAGAGTTGCAGGGGGCAGCCTACCCGGTGAGGCTTGGGGAGGAGAAAAGACAAGTTGAGGCACTAAACCCAGCAGTGGTGGGCTGGTCAAGGGGACAGGAGCAGACACCAGGGAATGGAAGATGGGGACTGAGACTGTAAACAGGTCTCTTCCTCCTTCCTCCTATCTGCTGGACCGTTCAGCTCCTTCTCTCCCTGAAATGGGAAGCAGCCGTGTGGTGACACTGAGGGCATGGCTTGGGCTACGTGGGCATCCTGGCACGCTTGCCTGCCCTGAGTCATCCGGGAAGTCAAGGCGCCTCTTCCGACCTCCTCTCCCCTCCGTGGCCTCAGGCTTCTGCTGTGCAGGAAATGCCTGTTCTCCCGGCAGCCCTGAAGCTGTGAACGAGATCTGCGGGCGTCTGGACAGATTGGGTAAAGGTGTGGGAGCTGATTTATTAGAGCGGATGGAAGGGAGAAGGATAGACACCTGAGGATGTCACGAGGGGCTTCTGACGACGCTGTTAGCACATCCAGGTACGGCCTTCATCTTTAAAAGTCAAAAATAGTGATTAGCTCAGTCATCTCCCAGATGCGTTGGGAACACTGTCTCTGACAGAGTTCTGTGTAGATACAAAAAAATATTATCAGTAAGGCTGACTTTTTTTTAAATTGAAGTATAGTTGATTTACAATATTGTGTTAATTTCAGGTATACAGCAAAGTGATTCAATTATTTATATATATATTTATATGTAAATGTATATATATATAAATTTATGTATATATAATATGTATTTTCAGATTCTTTTTCAGGTTATTACAAGATATTACATCTAGTTCCCTGTGCTGTACAGTAGATGTTTGGGATTAATAGTGTCTGACTTGGGCAGTAGAAAGAGCATAGTTTTGTCAGGCAGAGAAGACAGCTCTGTATTCAGATCTCTGGCACTTACTAACTTAAATTCTCTAAGTCTTGGTTTTCTCTATAAAATCAGGATAAAAGCTTCTTGCCCAGTTGTTTTAGAATTAAGTGATTGTGTTCCTAAGGTGGCCAACAGAAGTTCTGGCACCCTAGAATATTTTTGTTCTCAGTTGTGTCTGATTCTTTGTGACCCCATGGACTGCAGCATGCCAGGCTTCCCTGTCCTTCACTGTCTCCAGGAGTTTGCTCAGACTCACGTCCATTGGGTTGGTGATGCCATCCAACCATCTTGTCCGCTGTTGCCCACCCCGGCCCCCCTGCTTCTCCTCCTGGAATATAGCAGGTGTTTAATTCATGTCGGATCTCTTGTTTCTCTTATGAGCACTGAAGACACATGTATTCCGTTAGGTCCGGTAAAGTAGAAAGGTAGGGAAAGCCAGTGTTGAAAATGGGGCCTGTAGAGACATCACCACTTCTGAGCCTCTTTCACTGTCATCAACATTGTCCATGGCCTCAGCATTTTTAAGNGTTAGGTCCGGTAAAGTAGAAAGGTAGGGAAAGCCAGTGTTGAAAATGGGGCCTGTAGAGACATCACCACTTCTGAGCCTCTTTCACTGTCATCAACATTGTCCATGGCCTCAGCATTTTTAAGAGCTGTAATTTGAAATAAGAGACCACAGGCTACCTCTAGAAATTCTAGAATGTGAATGTTATGCTTCTCTTTACTTGTCGGTGAGCTGAAACTATAAAGTTAGACTGGCCTGATGGTGTGTGATAATTAGGAGTGGGGTTTGGGGTGGGGAGGGCATGGAAAATCAGAGCCTATAGATCATCCCTGTGTCTCATTTTAGCCGATAACAATTCTTTTCCCACCAAGTCTTCACTAGAACTGCTAACAAGGAGAAAAATTGACTGGTTTGAGGTTAGTCACCTTTCACTCTCCCCTGCTGATCCTCAGCAGAGGTGCTAATGAGCAGTGAAATGGCCAAAAGGTGGGCTGCTTCAGGGCCCAGACTCAAAAGACTTGAGTCATATACTCACTGGGTCATTGGTTTGCATCACTGAATTAACTCCTGGAGAAAAGGACAGAGGATTCCACCTGCCCTCTGTCACTGGAAGCTAAATTAACACATTAAAGGCAAAGCTTTCAAGTTCCCTTTTCATCTAGTGGTAGATATTTCGGGTCACCGCACACTGGTGGTGAGTTGCCGTGAAGGAGTTAGACCATCCTAAGAATATCCAGGGATTCTCAACCCCTCCTTGCTTCTTTATGTCACAGGATGAAATCAGAGAAACCATACTGACTTCTCTGAAAATGATGACCATTAAGACTGCTCTCCCAAGCCCCAACCGCAGGCTGTGCCCTAAACTAAATGAAGTGGAGGACCCAAGTATTCTGACCTTGGCCCTTTGGCTGGTGAAGCCACTGAGGGAGAGGTGTTTCAGTATCTGCCTTACTGTAGCCCCTCAGTGGAAACGCACTGTACCATCATGAGTGGCGTGGTGCTCACGCTTTGCTGTTCATCACAGTCACCTGGTTGTTTTGTTCAGTCACTCAGTCGTGTCTGACTCTTTGCGACCCCATGAATTGCAGCACGGCAGGCTTCCCTGTCCTTCCCTATCTCCCTGAGTTTGCTCAAACTCATGTCCATTGAGTCAGTGATGCCATGCGACCATCTCATCCTTTGTCGTCTGTTTCTCTTCTGTTTTATTGAATCTGCTTGGGATCAAGGATTTGCGAATCTAAAAAGTTCCCAGGTTCTGGGGACCAAACCTTGAGAACCTCAGGTTTCATAGATGAGAGGTGAGAAGGGAATTAGACACCTGGGTTTGACTACCCCACCCCCGCCGCCCACTGCCCCCATCTCTCACATGATAGTTGTGTGACTGGGTAGTTGGAGCTGACATATCCCTTGGTACCCACTTTCCCTTGTGTATGAAGTGGAAATACTGTTACCTCTTAGGCCTGAGCATTAAATGAATTAACACATGGTAAGCCCTTAGCTTCCCTGGTGGCTCAGATGGTAAAGTCTGCCTGCAATGCAGGAGACCCGGGTTCAGTCCCTGGGTCAGAAAGATCCCCTGGAGAAGGAAATGGCAACCTATTCCAGTATTCCTGCCTTAGAAATCCCATGGATAGAGGAGCCTGGTGGGCTAGTCTATGGGGTTGCAAAGAATCAGATATGACTCAACAACAAGCCCTTAGGCTATACTGGCCATGTTAGATGTGTTCAGTGTAGCCTAGCACGTTGCAGTTACAGGTCCTTCTAACCATGCCCAGGGTTACTGGGCACTTTCTGTATGCCAGAGACTGACTGAGTACTTTACAAGGATTATCCCATTTAATACCCACAGTCTCTCCTCCTCTTTTCTCTTCCTGCTTCTCTTCTATTATCCTTTCCTTCCTTCCTGCCTCCCATTCTGTTGCTCTCCATAATCAATACTGTAACAACATTAATACAGTTCTCGAGAAAAGAAAATACATGTTTGTCATCTCCAGGTGTGACCTCCAAGAGTCTGACTCTCTGAGGGCTGCCCCCTTCTTCACTTTGATATTCCAGGGCAGTACCAGGTGCAAGTAGGAGCTCAGTTTATTATGCTAAATCCTATCATGCTTACAAATCAAACTGGTTTTATCCATCGGGGCTCCCATCTGGTCCTTCATCCTGCCCTGCTTCTCCTTAATCAACACCTTGGTGAGTTTAGCCTCTGTCTCTTCTTCCCTCTAGTGCAGGCACCCTTGTGCCCAGGTAAGTTGGCATTGCCAACCATCTACAAGGCTTTCTTGTCACTGGCTGCTGCCTGGAGTGAAATGAAAGTTTTTCACACAAGTCATCCCTGGAACAAAGCAAGGTTCTTCCTGAGAACCTCCAGGAAGCCTGTGGGACTCCTGGTTGGGGAGAGAGGAACCTACCCTCCTGAGGGTCCCTGGAGTGAGCTGGCCCTCTGAAACTACCCTGTACACCCTCACCCAGAGCCTCCAGCAGCCCCCACCTCCCCACTCCTCACGTGTCAGCCCAACTCTGGGTCTTGTAGGGAAGTGTGTTGCCAGGTATGCCCCAGTTACAGTCGGTTTGAACTCACCCCTAAACTGGGACTGCCTCCAGATCGCAAGCAGGTCAGCTGCCCAGGTCTCCAGTTACTTGTGCGGCTCAGGTTTCCCTCAGACCAGTCCTGATGGGGGCCTGTTTGGCACATCGATGTGGTCAGGGCTGATGGCAAGGTTTAAGATTTCCACATGCAGCCTCCTTCGCAGGCAGCACCTAGAGAGAGAGTGTGTCCTGAGGCTTGGAAAGGGAGCTGCCTTCCACGCAAGGTGTGTTCACGCACCTTCAGTATCTGGAGCCGATTTTGTGGATCTGTGCAGGTCAGCGCTGTGGAACATTATCTCTGGGGAGAGTCCGTAAACCATGTGATGTTTCAAGGGTCCATTTTCTCATTGTTTTGCTTAGCTTGACCCATGACTGGGTGTTCAGAAGCCTTGATTAAGAAGCTGCCGTGTGTCAGGCTTTCCGCTACATATCAGTGAGGATGGGGAAGAGGATATGGAGATTGACGAGAACAGCTCTTCAGGAAGCCTTTTTGCTCTGTGTTATCAGTAGAGGGTTGAATTGCTATAAGAACAAAGAGTTGGAGGAAGAGGACCTGAGATATAATGATAAGCCTTAGAGAAGCAGGGAGAAAGTCTTAACTGTTTTAGACAGTTCGTTAAGGTATTCGTAGTGGAGTATAGCTGGACACAGGACCTGTATGGTTGGGTCATCTATACATGAGACCTTTTGCAGCCTCCTCTGCTTTTTTTTTTTTAATCTCTCTCCATCTATTTACTTAATTTTTTAAAATTTTATTTTATAAATTGGAGTATAGCCGATTAACAATGTTGTGATAGTTTCAGCAAAGGGACTCAGCTATACATATGCAGTGGCAGATTTTATTTTCTTTGGCTACAAAATTACTGTGGATGGTGACTGCAGCCATGGAATTAAAAGAAACTTGCTCTTTGGAAGAAAAGCTGATAAACCTAGATAGCATATTAAAAAGCAGAAGCATCACTTTGCTAACGAAGGTCTATAATAATCAAAGCTATGGTTTTTCCAGTAGCCATGTATGGATGTGAGAGCTGGACAATAAAAAAGGGCTGAGCACTGAAGAATGGATGTTTCAAATTGTGGTGCTGGAGAAGACTCTTGAGAGTCCCATGGACAGCAGGGAGATCAAAGCAGTCAATCCTATTAAGGAAATCAACCCTGAATATTCATGGAAGGACTAATGCTGAAGCTGAAGCTCCAGTATTTTGGCCTATCTAGCAAAGAACTGACTCACTGGAAAAGACCCTGATTCTGGAAAGGATTGAGGGCAGGAGGAAAGGTGGCAGAGGATGAGGGCTAGATATCATCACCCACTCAGCGGACATGAATTTGAGCAAACTCTGGGAGATAGTGAAGGACAGAGGATCCTGGTGTGTGCAGTCCATGGGGGTCACAGAGTCAGACACAACCTAGCAACCAAACAACAACAACATACATACATATGTATGTGTGTATATCCATTCTCCCCCAAACTCCCCTCCCATCCAGGCTGCCACGTGGCACTGAGCAGAGTTCCCTGTGCTCTACAGTAGATCCTTGTTGGTTCCTTGGTTCCTTCTCACACTGCTTTTGACTGGGTGCTTCGCCTTAGTGTGAGCTGTAAGAGGAGACCCCCCACTTATCACATGACACCAAGGTTTCGGGTGGGGCTGCTCTGGTGTCCCACAGATGAGCTTTGTCCTCCTGCTCTGGGTTCTTCAACTTTCCATCTGGGAAGACTGGAGTCTTATGACCGTGCATTTCTTCTGTCTAAACTGGATACCACCTGCTTCCTGTCCACTTCTGTCATCAGGCTTCTCCAGGATCCTTTCCTTTGCCTAGAATTGGCAGAGAGCTTTAAAGACTTCTATTTATTTTTCTTTAAAAAAACAAAACAAAACTCACTACCTAGTCTGGCACTAAAAACTTACATTTCCTGCTGTTATGTATGGAATGGATTGGGCAGAATGGAATGGATTGAACAGAATTCCAGGTCTGAGTTGCAGGAAGATTCTTTTGTTTTGCATTACACATTGCCTAACATGAGAGAAGCTACTGACAAGGACTTGGCAGTCCTGAAGGTTTGTTTGGAATGACATTTGCCTTAATAAGTTTTGTAATAGATAAGGATGGGATTTCCCTTTTACCTCCTTTTTCAGCAAAGTTACGTGCGTTAAAGGTCCATCTCAAAGGCAGTATGGTGGTGGTGGTTTAGTTGCTAAGTTGTGTCCGACTCTTGCGACCCCATGGACTGTAGCCTGCCAGTCTCCTCTGTCCATGGGCTTCTCCAGGCAAGAATACTACAGTGGTTTGCCATTTCCTTCTCCTACCCAGGAAACGAACCCGGGTCTCCTGCATTGCAGGCAGATTCTTTACCAACTGAGCTACAAGGGAAGCCCCAAAGGCAGCATATATATTTTTAAATTTCACTATTTAATTTTAAATAGTGTTTCCAGGCTGAATTATGACTTCTTCCTCTTTGTCCCACAGGACGTGCAGATAACACTCTTCTTTCACGTCTGGTTCACTGTCATTTTGAGGGTGTATTACCTTCCCGTATGAGTCCCTTTGGCGGCCTCAAGGCGAGGCAGGAATCATGTCTTGTCATTTCCATGTATAAGTGTGGATCCACAGTGCTTTCCGTTGGTACACAGTATGTACCCAGGAAATGTTTATGGTCTCAACAAGTAGACTCAAGAGGAATGCACTTGAAAAATGATCAAATGAATGGATAACTTTGTTTCTGAGCATTCTTAAGGGCATTCCAGGTGGCTGAGGAGTGTGTTAAAAGAAGGGGCATGAGCACCTAGTGGCCAGAAGGGGATCAGCCATATCCACAGCTCATCGTAGTTTCCTCTGAAAGCATTACCAGCTATTATGGGATGTTCAGTACCCCGGACCACAGTTGTCAAGTTGGGCACCCACTTGGGGTAGACACGATGAAAGCCATGTCATTCTTCACAGTCTAAGTGGGGAGATAATGTAGATACACTAAATAATTGAAAAGTATGAATCAGTTCAGGTTAGAGAGAGGAAGGCAAATGCCTCCTGCGTGCCAGACATTGTGTAATTCTGAGGTGGGAGCCTTTGGGACACACACACACATTTTATTTAATCTGCATAGCCTTCCAAGATGGGTGTCTATCTTCAGTTTACAGATGAGGAAGCTGAGATTCAGGGGCCAGGTCACTTGTGCCAAGTCTCACAGCTTGTAAATGTCAGTGCTACTTGTGATCAGGGAAGAGTCTTATGAGTGGCGAGTAGGCAGATGATGCATGAGCAGGGGGTGATGGACACCGGAGGAGGCAGCCTGTCCTGGCGAATAAACANTGTAGCCTAGCACGTTGCAGTTACAGGTCCTTCTAACCATGCCCAGGGTTACTGGGCACTTTCTGTATGCCAGAGACTGACTGAGTACTTTACAAGGATTATCCCATTTAATACCCACAGTCTCTCCTCCTCTTTTCTCTTCCTGCTTCTCTTCTATTATCCTTTCCTTCCTTCCTGCCTCCCATTCTGTTGCTCTCCATAATCAATACTGTAACAACATTAATACAGTTCTCGAGAAAAGAAAATACATGTTTGTCATCTCCAGGTGTGACCTCCAAGAGTCTGACTCTCTGAGGGCTGCCCCCTTCTTCACTTTGATATTCCAGGGCAGTACCAGGTGCAAGTAGGAGCTCAGTTTATTATGCTAAATCCTATCATGCTTACAAATCAAACTGGTTTTATCCATCGGGGCTCCCATCTGGTCCTTCATCCTGCCCTGCTTCTCCTTAATCAACACCTTGGTGAGTTTAGCCTCTGTCTCTTCTTCCCTCTAGTGCAGGCACCCTTGTGCCCAGGTAAGTTGGCATTGCCAACCATCTACAAGGCTTTCTTGTCACTGGCTGCTGCCTGGAGTGAAATGAAAGTTTTTCACACAAGTCATCCCTGGAACAAAGCAAGGTTCTTCCTGAGAACCTCCAGGAAGCCTGTGGGACTCCTGGTTGGGGAGAGAGGAACCTACCCTCCTGAGGGTCCCTGGAGTGAGCTGGCCCTCTGAAACTACCCTGTACACCCTCACCCAGAGCCTCCAGCAGCCCCCACCTCCCCACTCCTCACGTGTCAGCCCAACTCTGGGTCTTGTAGGGAAGTGTGTTGCCAGGTATGCCCCAGTTACAGTCGGTTTGAACTCACCCCTAAACTGGGACTGCCTCCAGATCGCAAGCAGGTCAGCTGCCCAGGTCTCCAGTTACTTGTGTGGCTCAGGTTTCCCTCAGACCAGTCCTGATGGGGGCCTGTTTGGCACATCGATGTGGTCAGGGCTGATGGCAAGGTTTAAGATTTCCACATGCAGCCTCCTTCGCAGGCAGCACCTAGAGAGAGAGTGTGTCCTGAGGCTTGGAAAGGGAGCTGCCTTCCACGCAAGGTGTGTTCACGCACCTTCAGTATCTGGAGCCGATTTTGTGGATCTGTGCAGGTCAGCGCTGTGGAACATTATCTCTGGGGAGAGTCCGTAAACCATGTGATGTTTCAAGGGTCCATTTTCTCATTGTTTTGCTTAGCTTGACCCATGACTGGGTGTTCAGAAGCCTTGATTAAGAAGCTGCCGTGTGTCAGGCTTTCCGCTACATATCAGTGAGGATGGGGAAGAGGATATGGAGATTGACGAGAACAGCTCTTCAGGAAGCCTTTTTGCTCTGTGTTATCAGTAGAGGGTTGAATTGCTATAAGAACAAAGAGTTGGAGGAAGAGGACCTGAGATATAATGATAAGCCTTAGAGAAGCAGGGAGAAAGTCTTAACTGTTTTAGACAGTTCGTTAAGGTATTCGTAGTGGAGTATAGCTGGACACAGGACCTGTATGGTTGGGTCATCTATACATGAGACCTTTTGCAGCCTCCTCTGCTTTTTTTTTTTTAATCTCTCTCCATCTATTTACTTAATTTTTTAAAATTTTATTTTATAAATTGGAGTATAGCCGATTAACAATGTTGTGATAGTTTCAGCAAAGGGACTCAGCTATACATATGCAGTGGCAGATTTTATTTTCTTTGGCTACAAAATTACTGTGGATGGTGACTGCAGCCATGGAATTAAAAGAAACTTGCTCTTTGGAAGAAAAGCTGATAAACCTAGATAGCATATTAAAAAGCAGAAGCATCACTTTGCTAACGAAGGTCTATAATAATCAAAGCTATGGTTTTTCCAGTAGCCATGTATGGATGTGAGAGCTGGACAATAAAAAAGGGCTGAGCACTGAAGAATGGATGTTTCAAATTGTGGTGCTGGAGAAGACTCTTGAGAGTCCCATGGACAGCAGGGAGATCAAAGCAGTCAATCCTATTAAGGAAATCAACCCTGAATATTCATGGAAGGACTAATGCTGAAGCTGAAGCTCCAGTATTTTGGCCTATCTAGCAAAGAACTGACTCACTGGAAAAGACCCTGATTCTGGAAAGGATTGAGGGCAGGAGGAAAGGTGGCAGAGGATGAGGGCTAGATATCATCACCCACTCAGCGGACATGAATTTGAGCAAACTCTGGGAGATAGTGAAGGACAGAGGATCCTGGTGTGTGCAGTCCATGGGGGTCACAGAGTCAGACACAACCTAGCAACCAAACAACAACAACATACATACATATGTATGTGTGTATATCCATTCTCCCCCAAACTCCCCTCCCATCCAGGCTGCCACGTGGCACTGAGCAGAGTTCCCTGTGCTCTACAGTAGATCCTTGTTGGTTCCTTGGTTCCTTCTCACACTGCTTTTGACTGGGTGCTTCGCCTTAGTGTGAACTGTAAGAGGAGACCCCCCACTTATCACATGACACCAAGGTTTCGGGTGGGGCTGCTCTGGTGTCCCACAGATGAGCTTTGTCCTCCTGCTCTGGGTTCTTCAACTTTCCATCTGGGAAGACTGGAGTCTTATGACCGTGCATTTCTTCTGTCTAAACTGGATACCACCTGCTTCCTGTCCACTTCTGTCATCAGGCTTCTCCAGGATCCTTTCCTTTGCCTAGAATTGGCAGAGAGCTTTAAAGACTTCTATTTATTTTTCTTTAAAAAAACAAAACAAAACTCACTACCTAGTCTGGCACTAAAAACTTACATTTCCTGCTGTTATGTATGGAATGGATTGGGCAGAATGGAATGGATTGAACAGAATTCCAGGTCTGAGTTGCAGGAAGATTCTTTCGTTTTGCATTACACATTGCCTAACATGAGAGAAGCTACTGACAAGGACTTGGCAGTCCTGAAGGTTTGTTTGGAATGACATTTGCCTTAATAAGTTTTGTAATAGATAAGGATGGGATTTCCCTTTTACCTCCTTTTTCAGCAAAGTTACATGCGTTAAAGGTCCATCTCAAAGGCAGTATGGTGGTGGTGGTTTAGTTGCTAAGTTGTGTCCGACTCTTGCGACCCCATGGACTGTAGCCTGCCAGGCTCCTCTGTCCATGGGCTTCTCCAGGCAAGAATACTGCAGTGGTTTGCCATTTCCTTCTCCTACCCAGGAAACGAACCCGGGTCTCCTGCATTGCAGGCAGATTCTTTACCAACTGAGCTACAAGGGAAGCCCCAAAGGCAGCATATATATTTTTAAATTTCACTATTTAATTTTAAATAGTGTTTCCAGGCTGAATTATGACTTCTTCCTCTTTGTCCCACAGGACGTGCAGATAACACTCTTCTTTCACGTCTGGTTCACTGTCATTTTGAGGGTGTATTACCTTCCCGTATGAGTCCCTTTGGCGGCCTCAAGGGCAGGCAGGAATCGTGTCTTGTCATTTCCATGTATAAGTGTGGATCCACAGTGCTTTCCGTTGGTACACAGTATGTACCCAGGAAATGTTTATGGTCTCAACAAGTAGACTCAAGAGGAATGCACTTGAAAAATGATCAAATGAATGGATAACTTTGTTTCTGAGCATTCTTAAGGGCATTCCAGGTGGCTGAGGAGTGTGTTAAAAGAAGGGGCATGAGCACCTAGTGGCCAGAAGGGGATCAGCCATATCCACAGCTCATCGTAGTTTCCTCTGAAAGCATTACCAGCTATTATGGGATGTTCAGTACCCCGGACCACAGTTGTCAAGTTGGGCACCCACTTGGGGTAGACACGATGAAAGCCATGTCATTCTTCACAGTCTAAGTGGGGAGATAATGTAGATACACTAAATAATTGAAAAGTATGAATCAGTTCAGGTTAGAGAGAGGAAGGCAAATGCCTCCTGCGTGCCAGACATTGTGTAATTCTGAGGTGGGAGCCTTTGGGACACACACACACATTTTATTTAATCTGCATAGCCTTCCAAGATGGGTGTCTATCTTCAGTTTACAGATGAGGAAGCTGAGATTCAGGGGCCAGGTCACTTGTGCCAAGTCTCACAGCTTGTAAATGTTAGTGCTACTTGTGATCAGGGAAGAGTCTTATGAGTGGCGAGTAGGCAGATGATGCATGAGCAGGGGGTGATGGACACCGGAGGAGGCAGCCTGTCCTGGCGAATAAACAGACACCACCTGCATGACAAGTTGTTGAACATGCAGTTTGTCTGATTCTCCCAAGAGGGAGCCTGGTGGGCTTCTCTGGTGTCTCAGACGGTAAAGAATCTGCCTGCAATGTGGGAGACCTGGGCGCGGTCCCTGGGTTGGGAAGATCCCCTGGAGAAGGGCATGGCAACCCACCTCAGTATTCTTGCCTGGAGAAGCCCATGGAGAGAGAAATCTGGCGGGCTGCAATCTACGGGGTCACAAAGGGTCAGATACAAATGGGCAACTAAGCACAGTGTAGCAGGGAGCCTGGTAGGGAGGGAATCTTGTGTGACACAGATGTGCCCACATCCCATACACCCATCCTTTAGGGTCTTCTCCTCTTAAGGGCAGCATAGCTGGCGACTTCCTGCTCTATATGTGGTGTCCGAGGTCCCTACGGTCATTTAACATCGCTGTGTTCCTCGTCGCCCTCATCCATGTCACTTGGGAGGAATAATAATTCTAAAAAATTAGAGAATAAGGAATAAAAAGAACTAAGAAAATACAGCCTCCAGCATATGTGGAGCTGGCTTTCTAGTCACAAGGCTTGATTAAAAGTGTGGGGAATGCATCTGATTTACAAGGTTATAAAAAGTGAAGAAATCAGGGTCTCGAATGTTCTGTAGCGGCTGCATCATACATGTGGGGAAGAAGCAGACCTGGTGGTCCACAGGTGTGTGCAGGAGCCCTGAGCAGGTGCCCCTCAGATGCTGCACGGGAGTGGACCCAGCTGGGAGAAAGTGGCTCTAAGTGTGAGACCTGGTGGCCTGGTGCTTATGGAAAACAATCTGTTGGCTGTGTATCCTTCCAGCTGGATGTTTGTTCAACACAGAAGCAAACTTAGGGTAGATTGTACACTAGCAAGCACTGGTGAGTCTCACAAGATGACAGTCTACATCTTAGAAAATTGGTTTCCTGTAGTTTGTGGTGATAAAGAAGATAGGGCTGGTCTTGAGGCTTCTTAGAGATTGCTCTTCTGACTTGCGATTATGACACTGGTTTTACTGTTGAAATTGGATCATAGGCACTTATACTGAAAGGAAATCATTTAAACTTATTTATTGTTTGTTAAACATTCGAACCACTTTTAAAGATTTATTTTCAGTGGAGCCTTTTTATGTAGTAACCAATACCTGCTCCTGACCTTTTCAGGTCATGAGCCTTATTGTTGTTCCATAGTTGTTACTGATGTTTATTTACAATTTGATTTGCTANTTGTTAAACATTCGAACCACTTTAAAAGATTTATTTTCAGTGGAGCCTTTTTATGTAGTAACCAATACCTGCTCCTGACCTTTTCAGGTCATGAACCTTATTGTTGTTCCATAGTTGTTACTGATGTTTATTTACAATTTGATTCGCTGCTTTTAGCATCGTTTAATATCAAAAGAACTGTAGGTAGTATTGTGTGTAGAGCTTTGTAGTTTACAAAACACTTGGCATATGTTATCTCTCTCTCTCTCTCTCTTTTTTTTTCTTTTACTCTGTGACATTCCATGGAATTGATTGGCAGAAGTTGAAGGTTCAGTTTCTAGACTGAGCTCTGCTTTAGGGTGAGAAACCATAGCAATCAACATGAACCAGCTTCAGCCTTATCTCTGTTTCCTGCTCAGGCAGGTAAGATCTGCTAAAGGAAGGAGCAGTTGCCAAATAGCCAGGTGTGCCAGTTCGTGGCCTAGAAGGGGCAGCTGTTGGTTGAACTTTGCCCATGTTTTCCAGGTTTTATCTGATCTCTGGGTGTACTCCTGTGGGTGGGAGCATTAGGATCAAAAGACCTGTTCAAAGGCTTTGTGCTTTTAACCATATACTTTCTGCCATCTTGGAACAGGTGAGGGTTGAGTTGCAGAGTGGTAGGTATGGGCTCATGCCTAAGAAAATAGACTTTCCCAGGATCTAAGAGGGTTGCTCTGTGGAAATCTTTACTATGAATGAAAAGGAGGTGTGACAGGAGTAGTTGGTTTCCATTTCTATTTGGTGAGATTGCTTCCAGTTTGAGGAGTTTCTCCTTAACCTTGAGGCAGTCTTAGTAGGACTGACTCATACCATGGGTTAGATATAGTGGCTTGGTTCATTCAGTCTTGACCTTGGTTAGATACCGTTTTGAACTCTGGAAAGAACTGTGCCCTGGGCTACTGTTTCATTGGTTTTCCTCTCCACAAAGTAACTGATGTCTTTTAACAATTTTTGGTGCCTTATACACCGGAAGTTGAAGGTCATCTCTTTCTTTTTAGTGAAAGGTATCCATTTTCCCTGTGTTTTGCTGGATGTGAGGGTCAAGCCAGGAAGACTGGCTGTCCAGGGCTCTATCCCTATGACTTTTTTTTGCTGATTCACAAAGGCATTTAATTCCTCTCTCCCACTTTGTCTAGATCTGAAAAGTAGAGAGAGGAATTCATGAACATTTTTGTCCTATGGGGGATTTTTCTGTGCAACTAAAAATTAGTGTTGATGCAACCACAGGACTCGCTGCGGGGGCGGGGAGGAGGGCAGCATTTTACTCTCTGGAAAGAAACCAAAGTAATGACAGAAATGGTGCACTTGACTCTGACCTTACTTTTGACAGTTTTTCCCTTTACCATCCTTCAAAACACACTCCACTCTCTAAGAGACCCGCAGCAGGCCTGTGGCCAAGTCTGTGGCCTACACTTGCCTGTGTAGGCCTCCGGGATTGTGGTGAGAAAACCCTATCCCTCTCTTGCTTCCTGATACCTTGGCACTTGGGAGGCGTCTGGAGGAAAAGTGGTAGAAAAGCAGCCCGACCTGCTCGTCAAGTCTTGTATAAACAGGGCAAGTCCAATAAGGCTCCTGGTCTGGAATTGCTCAACTCAAAGAGGCCAGTTGTACTGTGTACAAAGGTACAAGTCACCAAGGCCCCTGGCAGCTCCCAGGAGGCCTGCAGGCAGGCAAGACCAGGAGTTCTGGGGACTGAGGGGCCATCACAGCCCAGGTGGGGAGCTGAGCTCGTTGACTATGGACTCTTCGGTGAGGTGGCATCAGTACCTGGACTGGCCGTGTGCCTGGGTGGACATCTGACAGTGTTCCTCATGTCAAGTCCCCTGGACTTCATCCTGCAGGTGCAGCTCTTTCCTCTCAGGAAGTTGGTGGGATTGGCAGACTTGTTCCATTTCCCCCTTTTGCTTTGGAAGGCATGTCAGTCAATGCATTAGAGAGGAAGTGGATGGAGAGGAAGACTTTCTCGAGGGTCCTCAGTGGTCTACACTTGCCCTTTTCTAGATTATTGTATATTTGAAACATGCTTCCTGGAGATTAGAGGATGGGAGGACGCCTTTCTTAAAGATGAGTAGAG
>SJYW01009667.1:215334-225721 GCA_006410735.1 Raphicerus campestris | reverse complement strand
GGCCAAGAAGCAACAGTTAGAACCTGACATGGAACAACTGACTGGTTCAAAATCGGAAAAGGAGTATGACAAGACTGTATATTGTCACCTGGCTTATTTAACTTATATGGAGGGTACATCATGTGAAATGCTGGGCTGGATGATTCAAAGCTGGAATCAAGATTGCCAGGAGAAATGGCAATCTCAAATATGCAGAGGATATTACTCTATGGACAGAAAGTGAAGAGGAGCTAAAGAGTCTCTTGATGAGGGTGAAAGAGGAGAGTGAAAAAGCTGGCTTAAGACTCAAGGATCAAATAGCAAAGATCATGGCATCTGGTCCCACTCATCACTTCTTTCCAAATAGAAAGGAAAAAAGAAGAAGCGGATTTTATTTTCCTGGGCTCCAAAATCCTGTGGACGTTGACTGCAGTCATAAAATTAAAAGATGCTTGCTCTTTGGAAAGAAAGCTATGACAAGCCTAAACAGTGTAAGATGTGTATAAGAGACAGCCTCTGTCCATGGGGCTCTCCAGGCAGGGACGCTGCGGGGTTGGCCTTCCCCTCCCGCATGGGCTCCTCTGAGCCCGGGCCTTTTGCACTGCAGACACGTTCTTTACCGTCTCTTTTCCATAGTAATTGCATCAATCTATATTCCCACCAAAACTGTACCAAGGTTCCCTTTCCTCCACATNTGTGAGTGTCATATATATCAACATGTGTGTGCATTTTTTAAGCCATTAGTCATTTAAGTTTGAATACCTTCTAAAAGCTCTATATGCCTACATGTACTACATCTCTACAAGCCCTTGACATGTTTTATATTTCTGATTAAATATTTTAGATCTTTTCCTTTATTCTTTAACTGCTTGGAGTCAAGAAAGAAAGTTGATTATACTTGATTTTATGACCTTGGTCTTTTAACCTTCATACTAGCTTTTTAAGAGTTTGAGTCCCTGCTTTTACTATATATGTTACCTTAACAATAAGTGTTAAAAATATATTTTCTTATTTTTGTTATGAGTTTTTCATTTTCACTTAAATACTGCCCTTTAATATTTCTTGTAAGATAGTTTATTGCTAATAAACTCTTTTCAGTTTCTGCTTATTTGAGAAACTCTTGATCTGTCCTTTTCCTGAGTGATGACTTTGCAGTCTGAAGTATCCATGCTTGGAGGATTTTTGGCTCCCAGCAATTTACATAGTATTGTTTCCATTTATTCTGGCATGCAAAGTTTCTGCTAAAAAATCAGGTACTAGCCTTATGGGAGTTCCCTTGCATGTAATTCTTGGCTTTTACCTTTTGTCAATTTCATTATATCTCCGTGTGGGTCACTTTAGATTCCTCCTGTTGGGCCTATCTTTTTGAGTTCTGTTTCCTTCCCCAGGTCGGGGAAGTTTTCAGTCATTATTTTGTCAAACACATTTTCTTCTCTTTCTCTCTTNAACTTTTGTCAATTTCATTATGATATATCTCCGTGTGGGTCACTTTAGATTCCTCCTATTGGGCCTATCTTTTTGAGTTCTGTTTCCTTCCCCAGGTTGGGGAAGTTTTCAGTCATTATTTTGTCAAATACATTTTCTACTCTTTCTCTCTTTCCCTTCTCTTTCTGGGGCCCCTATAATATTAGTGCTCTTGCCCTTGATGCTGCTTCACGTGTCTCTGGACGTCTCTTTGCTTTTAAGCTCCTTTCCTCTCCGCTGGCGGGGCTCACTCTCGCTGCTCTTCCTTCGGGTCGCTTGCGCGCGCTCCCCTGGCCCCCAGGCTGCTGCTGGCTCCCCGCGGGGCACGTTTCCTTTCAGGGTTGTGTTCCTCAGCTCTAGACGTTTTTATATCGTCTAATTTTTTGTGGACGTTCTCACTTGTTTTTTGGTGAGCATTTTTATGACCATTGCTTTCAGTTCTTTATCTGATAAATTACTTATCTTCATTTCATTAGAACTATTTTTCTGGGATTTTTATCTTCTTTTTTCATTTGGAACATATGCCTGTTTTCTTATTTTGTTTGATTTTCTGTGTTGGTCCCTATGTATTAGTGAAATGGTTACCTGTCCCTGTTTTAAAGGTATGTCTTTTTAATCTATTTTTTTTATTGAAGGATAATTGCTTTACAGAATTTTGCTGTTTTCTGCCAAACCTCAACATGAATCAGCCAAAGGTATACATATATCCCCTCCCTTTTGAAACATTGAAGCATCCATCGACAGATGAATGGATAAAGACGTTGTGGTATGTATACACAATGGCATGTTATTCAGCCATAAAAAGGAACACATTTGAGTCAATTCTAATCAGGTGGATGAACCTAGAGCCTATTAGACAGAGTGAAGTGAGTCAGAAAGAGAAAAATAAATACCATATCCTAACACATATATACAGAATCTAGAAAAACGGTACTGAATAATTTATTTACAGGGCAGCAATGAGAAACAGACAGAGAATAGGCTTACGGACACGGGGAGAGGGGAGGAGAGGGTGAGACGCATGGAAAGAGAAGCATGGAAACTTAGAGTATCGTATGTAAAACAGATAGCCAAGGGGATTTGCCGTGACTCGGGGAACTCAAACAGGGGCTGTGCGGCAACCTAGAGGGGTGGGGCGGGGAGGGGGGTGGGAAAGCTATGTCTTCATGTGGACACCCCCATGCAGACTGTGTCTCAAATGGATTTGGTGGGAAGCCAAAATAGTTCTCCTTTGCAGCCAAATTGGTCATGAACCAAGGTTTTTCCTGGGGCATGCCAAGCCTGCCGCTTTGGTGGAGATGAGTAGAGCCGGGGTCAGGAGCAAGCCGGGGCTTCTCCTGGGACATGACGAAGCTGCCTCCTTGGCAGCAGAGCAGAGGCTGGAGCAGCTTGATGTGGGCTGAGGATGTGCTGGAATGGTCTTGGAAGGATGGCTGAAGCACCAGCTCTGCTCAAGGTGCTGCCTCTGTGCAGGACTCGAAGCAAATAAGGTTAAGAGTGGAGCCTAGGGTTCCTACAGCCCTGACTCACCCGAGTGTGAGCCCTGTGAGGGGATTTGTCCAGCACGGGGCTCAGACCCCTCACTTCCTTTGCAAAAGCTCTGAGTTTCTGATTCCTCTTCGACTTTTGGGTGGCTCATCAGCGCTGCGGGTCCTGACTAAATTGCATTTCTGCTCCTTCTAAGCATCTCGATGTGATGCTCCCTTTATGTACTTAATTGAGGAGAGCTCCTGTGCTTGCCTTTAGGCTGGTTCAGAGAGCCCCTCTCCTGCTGTTGCACTTCTGGGGGGTCTGTGTGAAGAGCTGAGCTCACGGTCCTCCTACTCTGTCATCTTAATCTCCTCTCTTCAAATGTTTCTACAGTCTTATTTCTTCTTCATCCCCATAAGAAATGTTAAAAAAAAAAAAAAACACGAATCCAGGGGACCTCAGCGGGTGGAGCTGTTTATATCCCAAGGGACATTTGGCAATGTCTGAAGAATTCTCAGTTGTCACGGTTGCTGAGGGGGAGTGGGAAGATTGCCACTGGAATCTGGTGAGTAGAAGTCAAGGATGCTGTTAATATCTTACAACGCACAGGGCAGCCCCATACAACCAAGAGTAATCTGTTCCAAGATGTAAATATTACTGCTGCCGAGAAACCCTAAACTATAATCCAAGAGAGATTTGAATATCAATTTCAGCTCCAGACTACTTAACTAGTTCACTTTGTTTATTGAAAAAAACCTAAAATTTGAGAGAATAAGTGACTTCAGAAGCTAAAATTTGGAAAACCAGATTCAGAAGACATGTTCAGCATCTTGGTAAACCAGAGGCACTCAGAATTTTGAAGTGTCATTTTCTCTGTAATGCTTGGCTGACTTTGTTTCCAAGCTGGTTTACCAGGACTCCATTCATTTGCTCAGTATGAAAGCCAGCAGTTTATGTCAGCTGATTATTTTTCCAAAGCCAGTTCTTTAGAGAAAGGGGATCCAATCATATCAATTGTCAGATAGCTGGAGCCATGTCTAACTTTTCAGCAGTGAAAGCCCATCATCTTCTGAGTGATACTCAAATATCAAACATGTTCTAATGAGGTTGGATTATATATATATATATATATATATATATTTTAATCTTCCAAATGATTTCAGTGATAAAGTATTAGAACAATGGTCACTTTGGGAAACTGAGTCTATTTCGGGTTGTGTTTCTTAGCGCGTGTGTTGGAGGAGGGTGTGCTGTGGGGACCTGTCACACTTCCAGTCCACATGCATTTCACCAGCCTTTCTGTCACCATATACAGTCACCTTGAGAGCAGGGCTTATATTGTGAATGTTCAGTTGATGAAAAAGAATGCAAAATAAGAACAGTATTTTGCACAGGACAAGTTATGCTTTATAGTATCATAAGAGTTTTTTAAACTTTTATAGTTTGAGAATGCAAATCAGCTACCATTTCCTTTTAACACAAGAAACTAATTCATTTAGAAAAGTTGGCCAATTTCCTTTGTATTGCTCAAGCAAAGTGTATTCTTGTCTTGGAAGGCTCTAATGACCTAATCTGATAAATTGAAGAGATAGCAAGATTCTCATCTAAGATACTTTATTTATGCTAATAAAGGATTTCTATTTTACATTTCATATAAAATTTAAAGGCTTTTTTCCTCACTTGTGTTTTGATAGAACAATGTCATTTATTCCAGATTTCTTACTTATGAAAATAGTGATATTGTAGATTATTATTCTTGGAATTGGAAATACAGATAGGCAAGCCATAAAAATAGCAAAGCATTTATTTCAGAAAATATGCTGAATACAGTAATTGGCCACTAAAAAGATAAAGTTACAATTAGGGCTTTTTCCAAGAAATGAGAACCTGAGGATTTTATAATGAGATCATTTCTTCTAATATCTGGCGGGCTTCATTTTCACAAATTTCTATTTTAATATACATATGGGTTATTTCATTCTAGGTTAGTTTACTTCTACTACCTAGGGGACTATAGTTTTCTTTCATCTATGAAACTGTATAATATCCTGATAAATTTAATGTACTCTTTATATTATGGTGTTAGCCATGCAGAAAAAGACATAAATATCTTCTCTCTAAAAGGAGACATTATATTATAATTAGATCATTAACTGTGGTGAGTTGGTCATATTTACAGAAGGAAAAAAGTCTATTTTTTCTTTTTTTTTTCTTTCTTGTCATGCAGGCTTGCTTTATACTAGACAAAAGAAATTGAACTTTGTAACATTTTCTGACCATCTTGGTGAGAAATTTAGTTCTCCTCAGTTTTCTTGTTTTCTATACTCCTATTTAATTCCAGTCAATAAATATTAAATAGTTGTCTGTATGTCACTGTTATGGGAGGCCATGTACTTTCCCTTAGCGTTATTTTCTTTTTCTATAAAAGTACACTTTATAGTAATAAGATACAACTGGTAAAAGCAACTTTAAGGATAAAACCATGCTCTAGATCCTTAACAAAGTATTTACGTTCAGGTTCAGCTTGCCTGGCGTGCTGCAGTCCATGGGGTCACAAAGAGTCTGACATGACTGAGAGACTGGACTGAACTGAACTCAGCTCATCCAAAACACCATGATTCTGAAGGGCAGAGCATCCTTACGGCCTTTTCCTCAATATGCCGTTATTTCTTCAAATGAAGGAAAGCGTGTCCTTTTAAGTTTGAAACGTCCTGGCTTCACTGTCAGCAGACTCTGCAGTTGGCAGATGATGCCTAACACGGCTTGGTTTACATGTTAATGAGAAATTAAGACTTGTCAAGTGGTTTCTGTCTCAACTGTAATGCACCTGTGTGCATTTATTTTGTAACAAAAATGCTTTTTAAAAGATTAGCTTTATTTTTTTTTTCATATTGAGCTCCATGAGCTGTTTGTATACTTTGGAGATTAATTTTAGTCCATTGCTTCATTTGCAAATATTTTCTCCCACGCCGAGGGTTGTCTCTTTGTCTTGTTTATGGTTTCCTTTGTTGTGCAAAAACTTTTACATTTTAATTAGTTCCCTTTTGTTTATTATTTTTTTTAACTTCTTATTTTGCATTGGAGTATAGCCAATTAATAATGCTGCAATGGTTTCAGGTGAGTAGTGAAGGGACTCAGCTCTGCATATACTTGTATCCACGCTCCCCCAGAGCCCCTCCCATCCAGGCTGCCACATGACACTGAGCAGAGTTCCATGTGCGACATATACAGTAACTCCTTGTTGGTTATCCGTTTTAAACATAGAGAAAGTAGACACGTCCATCCCAAACTCCCTAACTGTTGCTTCTGCCTGTCCTCCCCCCCGGAAGCCATGTTTGTTCCCTAAGCCTGTGAGTCTATTTCTGTTTTGTAAATAAGTTCATTTGTATCATTGCTTTCCAGAGTCCACATATATGGGATAGGGAGTCATACAACATTTCTGCTTCTCTGTCTGACTTCTCTCAGTATGACAACCTCTAGGTTTATCCATGTTGCTGAAAAAGACATTACTTCATTCTTTTTAATGGCTGAGTAGTATCCCATTGCATGTATGTACTACATCTTCTTTATCCATCCCTCTGTCGATGGACATTAAGTTGCTTCCTTGTCTTGGCTCTTGTAAATAGAGCTGCAATGAACACTGGGGTGCATGCATCTTTTTGGATCGTGTGTTTTCAGGGTATATGCCCAGGAGTGGGATTGCAGGGTCATGTGGTATCTCTTGCCTGGAAAATCCATGGACAGAGGAGTCTGGTGGGCTGCAGTCCATGGGGTCGCTGAGAGCTGGACACGACTGAGCGACTTCACTTTAACGTTTCTCTTTCATGCACTGGAGAAGGAAATTGCAACCCACTCCAGTGTTCTTGCCTGGAGAATCTCAGGGACGGAGGAGCCTGGTGGGCTGCCGTCTATGGGGCTAGACGGAGTCGGACACGACTGAAGTGACTTAGCATGGTTTCTCTATTTTTAATTTTTTAAGGAACACCCATACTGTTTCCTGTAGTAGATGTACCAATTTTTACATTCCACCAACAGTGTAGAAGGGTTCCCTCTCTCCATAGAGTCAGTTCCTAAGCAAGTTGATAGGATGTCAAGGGTCCCAGAGGGGGAGCAAGGGGTCTGGAATTCTTAAGGAGGAGGATAGGACAAATGGCTTTTTTCTACATTCCTTCCTAAGGATTATATAACAATGTAACCTGCTTGAGGACAGTTTCTCCTTCTTGAAAAACCTTCTGACTAATCCTGTTATGGTAAAATGTATATTATGGGAGTGGATCTGGTAAAATCTTTACAACATTGAGACATTTGATGTATTGTAATAATTAATTTAAAAAAGTATACAGCTCCCTTACTAAGACTAGTAAGTGGGGCATCTCCACCCCCTTCTGATGTCTGTGTCAGAACATTTCTATGTCCCTCTTTTGCTTTAATATAACTCTGCTACACAAAAGCTCTTGAGTGATCAAGCCTGGTCCCTGGTCCCGAAGCTAAATCTTCTTCTTTGGAGAGCACGAATCCAACATCATTCGCCATTAGCTATCAATATGGCATTTATGTTTTTTAAAATACTTTTTCTATGTAACAAATGACCCTCAAAACTTACTTTAAAACCACAGATATTTTTATCTCATGGAGTTTCTGAGGGTCAGTAGTCCAAAGGTGGATTTGCTGGGTGATTCAAACTTGGGGCCTGTCATGAAGCTGCAGTTAAGCATTTGGCTGGCATGATGATCATCAGACCACTGAACTGGAGCTGGATGATACTTTTCTAAGATGACCCTCTTACATTGCTTAGAAATAAGAGAGTCTTCTAAAGGACTCTTTAGATGTCCTTTAGGAAGGACATCTGTCCAAAAGAAGGATGCCCTACTTCCTAGCTGGCGACGGGAAGTGGGTCTTTTTTTCATCATATGGGATTTTCTTCAGTGCCCTTTGGCATCTCCTCTGTGCTCTAAGACAGAAAGATGTAGATACAATAACTTTTATCATCTAGACCTTGGAATCACATACCATTTATTCTGCTCTTTTAAAAAAAATTTATTAGAGGCAAGTAACTGTGCCCCACCCATATTGAAGTGAGGAGATTTAGATTGTACCTCTTGAAAGGGACAAATCAAAATATTTGTAGGCTTATATTTTTAAAAACCCTATTAATACCTCGATCAAAAAATATTTTTCTCATGTGCAAAATCCACTTTTTTTTTCCTCCCAGTTCCCTTAAATGTCTTATGCCACTATAATATCACCTTGAGGTTCAGGATCTTGTCATTGAAATCAGATCCAGGTGCACTTGAGACTCCTCAGGTATATATAGTTCGTTCAGTTCAGCTCCTTAAGTAGTTTCTCTAAAACTGAAAGCCTGCAACTAAAGATAAGTATGTTCCTTTTTTATATGTCAGTCATATGATGGTGGATGAAGCATTAAAATAAGATTTCAGAAATTTCTGTATAAAATGGGAAATATTCTAAAAATTCATCTGGGCCAAGGTTGGAAATGCCTGGACAAGAACTCAGTTCTCCTCCTATCTGCTCCTCTTGGCTGAATAATCTGGGCTGTTGGTTTTACCCTCTGAGTCATTCTCTTTTTCCAAGAATGGTAACTCATTTTTACTGCTGTATAGTCTTTCAAGCATCTCAATGCCAAAATCTGTGGGTATAAAGACCACGCTCGCTGAGAGTCATTGCTGTCCTTTATATTCCAAGCTGGAAGTGCCTCTGAAAACTGAATTCTATTAAAAACTCTGGGTTTCCTGTGAATCTTAGTAAGGATTCACTCCATTAGATAAAGACCATCCCCACAAATCACATGCACACAGATCTCTTTGGGATAAACCCCTTCTCTATTTTAAACTCCTCCTGAGATAGCGGAGAGAGAAAACCCATAAGCTCCCTGGAAATACCTTGTTGGGAGATTCGCCTCAGTCAAACATACCCTATTGTTCTCTGGCCTAGTACACTTAGGCACCAGCTTAGCTCCCTTGGCAGCCTTAAGGAATAATTCTAATAAAGATTGAAGCCATGTTCTTAGCTTCATCACAGACCAAGTTTTCTTGGCAGTGCTCTGAATCGCATCTCTGTTTGGAAACCATTTCTTACTTTTAGCGTGATTTGCAGTCTAGTGAGGTCAGGAATCTTCAAGCCAGCAAGTCCTGCTTCATTTTGATTTAATAGTTCTTTTTTTTTCTCATCTCTATACTCTTGTACTTCATTATAAGCTTCAAGGATACATGCAAAGGAATGAAATTAGAACACTTTCTAATGCCATACACAAAGATAAACTCAAAATGGATTAAAGACCTAAATGTAAGCCCAGAAACTATAAAACTCTTAGAGGAAAACATAGGCAGAACACTCAGTGATATAAATCAAACCAAGATCTTCTATGACCCACCTGCTAGAGTAATGGGAATAAAAACGAAAATAAACAAGTGGGACCTGATTAAACTTAAGGGCTTTTACACAGCAAAGTAAACTACAGATAAGGTGAAAAGACAATCCTAAATGGGAGAAATAATGACAAAGGAAACAACTGACAAAGAATTAACTTCCAAAGTATACAAGCAGCTTATACAGCTCAATATCAGAAAACAAACACCACAATCAAAAAGTGAGAAAAAGACATAAATAGACATTTCTCCAAAGAAGACATGCAGACGGCTAACAAACACACGAAAAGATGCTCAGCATCACTCATTATTAGAAAAATGCAAATCAAAACCACAATGAGACATCACCTCCAGTCAGAATGAACATCATCAAAAAGTCTAAAAACAATAAATGCTGGAGAGGGTGTGGAGAAAAGGGAACACTCTTGCACTGTTGGTGGGAATGTAAATTGATACAGCCACTATGGAAGACAGGGTGGAGATTCTTAAAAAATCTTGGAATAAACCTGCCATATGACCCAGCAATTCCTCTACTAGTCATACACCCTGAGACAACCAAAACTGAGAAAGACACGTGTACCTCAATGTTCATTGCAGCACAATTTACACCAGCTAGAACACGGAAGCAACCTAGATGTCCACTGACAGGTGAATGGATAAAGAAGCTCCGGTACACATACATGATGGAATATTATTCAGTCATTAAAAACGAATGCATTTGAGTCAGTTCTAATGAGGTGGATGAACCTAGAGCCTATTATACAGAGTGCAGTAAGTCAGAAAGAGAAAGATAACTATTGTATGCCAGTGCATATATATGGAATCTAGAAAGATGGTACTGATGAATTTTTTTCCAGGGCAGCAGTGGAGAAACAGACATAGTGAGCAGACCTAAGGACACGGGCGAGGGGAGGTGGAGAGGGTGAGGTGTATGGAGAGAGTAACAGGGAAACGTACATACCATATGTAAGATAGATAGCCAGTGGGAATCTGCTGTATGGAACTCAAACAGGGGCTCCGTGACAACCTAGAAGGGTGGGAGGGGGAGGGAGATGAAAGGGAGGTTTGGGAGGGAGGGGACATGGGTG
>SJYW01009667.1:123418-210503 GCA_006410735.1 Raphicerus campestris | reverse complement strand
ATTTGTAGGCTTATATTTTTAAAAACCCTATTAATACCTCGATCAAAAAATATTTTTCTCATGTGCAAAATCCACTTTTTTTTTCCTCCCAGTTCCCTTAAATGTCTTATGCCACTATAATATCACCTTGAGGTTCAGGATCTTGTCATTGAAATCAGATCCAGGTGCACTTGAGACTCCTCAGGTATATATAGTTCGTTCAGTTCAGCTCCTTAAGTAGTTTCTCTAAAACTGAAAGCCTGCAACTAAAGATAAGTATGTTCCTTTTTTATATGTCAGTCATATGATGGTGGATGAAGCATTAAAATAAGATTTCAGAAATTTCTGTATAAAATGGGAAATATTCTGAAAATTCATCTGGGCCAAGGTTGGAAATGCCTGGACAAGGACTCAGTTCTCCTCCTATCTGCTCCTCTTGGCTGAACAATCTGGGCTACTGATTTTACCCTGAGTCATTCTCTTTTTCCAAGAATGGTAACTCATTTTTACTGCTGTATAGTCTTTCAAGCATCTCAATGCCAAAATCTGTGGGTATAAAGACCACGCTCGCTGAGAGTCATTGCTGTCCTTTATATTCCAAGCTGGAAGTGCCTCTGAAAACTGAATTCTATTAAAAACTCTGGGTTTCCTGTGAATCTTAGTAAGGATTCACTCCATTAGATAAAGACCATCCCCACAAATCACATGCACACAGATCTCTTTGGGATAAACCCCTTCTCTATTTTAAACTCCTCCTGAGATAGCGGAGAGAGAAAACCCATAAGCTTCCTGGAAATACCTTGTTGGGAGATTCGCCTCAGTCAGACATACCCTATTGTTCTCTGGCCTAGTACACTTAGGCACCAGCTTAGCTCCCTTGGCAGCCTTAAGGAATAATTCTAATAAAGATTAAGCCATGTTCTTTGCTTCATCACAGACCAAGTTTTCTTGGCAGTGCTCTGAATCGCACCTCTGTTTGGAAACCATTTCTTACTTTTAGCGTGATTTGCAGTCTAGTGAGGTCAGGAATCTTCAAGCCAGCAAGTCCTGCTTCATTTTGATTTAATAGTTCTTTTTTTTTCTCATCTCTATACTCTTGTACTTCATTATAAGCTTCAAGGATACATGCAAAGGAATGAAATTAGAACACTTTCTAATGCCATACACAAAGATAAACTCAAAATGGATTAAAGACCTAAATGTAAGCCCAGAAACTATAAAACTCTTAGAGGAAAACATAGGCAGAACACTCAGTGATATAAATCAAACCAAGATCTTCTATGACCCACCTGCTAGAGTAATGGGAATAAAAACGAAAATAAACAAGTGGGACCTGATTAAACTTAAGGGCTTTTACACAGCAAAGTAAACTACAGATAAGGTGAAAAGACAATCCTAAATGGGAGAAATAATGACAAAGGAAACAACTGACAAAGAATTAACTTCCAAAGTATACAAGCAGCTTATACAGCTCAATATCAGAAAACAAACACCACAATCAAAAAGTGAGAAAAAGACATAAATAGACATTTCTCCAAAGAAGACATGCAGACGGCTAACAAACACACGAAAAGATGCTCAGCATCACTCATTATTAGAAAAATGCAAATCAAAACCACAATGAGACATCACCTCCAGTCAGAATGAACATCATCAAAAAGTCTACAAACAATAAATGCTGGAGAGCGTGTGGAGAAAAGGGAACACTCTTGCACTGTTGGTGGGAATGTAAATTGATACAGCCACTATGGAAGACAGGATGGAGATTCTTTAAAAATCTTGGAATAAACCCGCCATATGACCCAGCAATTCCTCTACTAGTCATACACCCTGAGACAACCAAAACTGAGAAAGACACGTGTACCTCAATGTTCATTGCAGCACAATTTACACCAGCTAGAACACGGAAGCAACCTAGATGTCCACTGACAGGTGAATGGATAAAGAAGCTCCGGTACACATACATGATGGAATATTATTCAGTCATTAAAAACGAATGCATTTGAGTCAGTTCTAATGAGGTGGATGAACCTAGAGCCTATTATACAGAGTGCAGTAAGTCAGAAAGAGAAAGATAACTATTGTATGCCAGTGCATATATATGGAATCTAGAAAGATGGTACTGATGAATGTTTTTCCAGGGCAGCAGTGGAGAAAAAGACATAGCGAGCAGACCTAAGGACACGGGCGAGGGGAGGTGGAGAGGGTGAGGTGTATGGAGAGAGTAACAGGGAAACGTACATACCATATGTAAGATAGATAGCCAGTGGGAATCTGCTGTATGGAACTCAAACAGGGGCTCCGTGACAACCTAGAAGGGTGGGAGGGGGAGGGAGATGAAAGGGAGGTTTGGGAGGGAGGGGACATGGGTGTACCTCTGGCTGATTTGTGATGTTTGACAGAAAACCACAAAACTCTGTAAAGCAAATACATTTCAATTAAAAAAATGAAGTGGCAAAATAAAAAAGAATAAACTAAGTGGCAATTTCAATACTATGGTTAAGGCTTTGCTAAATCACATAATTAATTAGGTACGTTTTCTAATTTCTACATAAAGGCAAATCAAAGTAATGCTCAACTTTCTGTTACCACAGAACACGGACTTCCTTTCCTTCCATTTCCAATCATATCTTCCTCAACTCCCTTCAACTTTCAGCAGCCTCTTCAAAGTATAGACTTCTACTCACAGTCTACTCAAAGCACTCTAGACTTTCACTAACCGTCTTCTTAAAGTCCTTCCAGGTTTTCCCACTGCCAGGTTCCTGAGCCACACCAACATTTTCATTCATCTACTATGTGAGATAGGAAAGCTATGGCAAGCTTAGACAGTGTACTGAAAAGCAAAGACATCACTTTGGTGACAGAAGTCTGTACAGTCAAAGCTATGGTTTTTCCAGTAGTCATGTATGGATGTGAGAGTTGGATCATAAAGAAAGCTGAGCATGAAAGAATTGATGCTTTCGAACTGTGGTGCTGGAGAAGACTCTTGAGAGTTCTTTGGACTGCAAGGAGATCCAACCAGTCAATCCTAAAGGAAAATCAACCGTGAATATTTATTGAAAGACTGATGCTAAAGCTGAAGCTCCAATCCTTTGTCCACCTGATGCAAAGAGCCAACTCATTGGAAAAGTCCCTGATGCTGGGAAAGATGGAAGGCTAAAGGAGAAGGGGGCAGCAGAGGATAAGGTGGTTAGATGGTATCACTGACTCAGTGGACATGAACTTGAGCAAACTCTGGAAGATGGTGATGGACAGCCTGGTATGCTGCAGTCCATGGGGTCGCAAAGAGTCAGACACGACTGAGAGACTGAGCGACAACTTGGAGAGCAGTCCACTTGATGGTTGTGAATACTTGTACTTGCTATCTACTGCTATGTAACAAATTACCCAAAAGTTAGTAACTTCAAACATCAAAATTTTGTTATCCACGTAGTTTTTAATGCCATGAGTGAATTAACTCGATTCTGTCTTGAGTGCTGTCTTGAGGTCACACTCAGCATGTTGTCTAGGGCTGAAGTCATCTGAAGGCTTGACCGGGTTGACGCTTCTGATTTGAAGATGGCTTACTTACAGGGCTGTTGGCAGGAAGCCTTAGCTGCTGGCTGGCTTTTGACAGCAGGCTTATTTCCTTATCACCTGGGCCTTTCCACAGGGCTGTCTGCGTACCCTCATGACATGGCAGTGGTTTTCCAAGAGTGAGGGAGAAAAGAGAGAAAGAGGAAGGCATGTGTCTCTTCTTGTTATGACCTACTCTCCAAGGTCGCATGTCATCACTTCTGCCGTTTTGTTTTTGTTTTCTTTCTGTAGAGATTCACTAAGTCCAGATCTCACCCAGTAGGAAGAGAGTCAGGCCTCTTAAAAAGAGGGATGTCAACGATCTTGTGGGTATTTTTTGAAAACACTGATCCGCAATTTTGTTTTAGTGTTAGGTCGCTAGTTAAGTAAACCCACCGCTCAACACCAGCTATTTCCATNGTGGGTATTTTTTGAAAACACTGATCCGCAATTTTGTTTTAGTGTTAGGTCGCTAGTTAAGTAAACCCACCGCTCAACACCAGCTATTTCCATGAAGTTCTTCCAGCTATTTATTGGCTGAGTGGAGAGTTCCTGTAGGAAATTCAAGAAGAACACATGGGTACAATGATTCTCCTGTTCTGCATTTTCCAAATTGCTTTGGTACTTAAGTTCATCTAAGCTAGATGAAAATTTAATGCGTACACTCATTGCTTTGAGTACCTAGTAGATATTGTGTGACTANTCATATTGAGGATATCTGATCCAGGGGCCCCAAATAGTAGTTGGAGGCAGCTGCAGCAGTAACAGGAGTTTGAGAAAGTATTGCTAGTTTGTTTCCTCCTGAGATAAAATGTCTGACACTTGCAGGCTATTTCCTCCATTTGGCGACCCCTGGCCTTCCTACCTGTTACCCTCTCAACAGTAAACTGGGGCAATTTTAGGACTCACCTTATTTACTTCCTAAATCTCAGGACACCATTTTTTATTTAACTATGTCAAAAGCTATTGTCTCATATATCTTGTTAGGTTTTTAGTTCCAGTCCCTGTGACTCCATCTTGACTGGGAGGGAGCAGAAGTCTGTTCATTGTCAATAAACAGTGAAGACAAGCTAATAAAAAATGCCTTGGGATTTTCAGATTTTAAACGGCACATTTTAACCACTAGCTATGACAATTTTTTTCTTTCTTGACCAAGGGTCAGTCCCATGGCTCCTGGCTTCCCTGGAAACAAGCATAGAAGTACCGCAGAGACCAAATGCAAATTACCCCTGTTCTTTCATAGGTCCCTGGAAATGCCAGTGCTGCCGACCTCCATATGTTTTCCTGCTGTTTGCTGTGTCTCCTTTTCTGGCTGGCTAGTGCTAGCTAACTGTCTCAAGCCAAACTGAACCTGCACTACCGTTGTACCTCGTTCATTATTGCACTGTTACATTTACCACACGGCGTTATAATTCTGTGTGTACATATCTGTCTCCCTATGAGATCATAGGATCCCTGCAGGGAGAGATTATGTCTCCTATAGCCTCAGTGCCTGATCTTCTTGGGGTTTCATAATAACACATTGACTGAATTAATGAATAAATGAATATTTGAATACAAATTATTTTAAGCAATAACAGCATAGCATATTTGGAAACTAATAATAGAACTGTAACAAAGTATTTTAAAGTTGCTGCCTAAACTTGTGATCAAAATAGCTGAATTGGATGGAAGAATAATTTTATTCCTTTTAATTTTTCACTTTCTCACCAAATCATTTTACCGTTTCAAGAAATATGGTTTAAAATAACTCTTTTAGGTACTTTATATTTCAGAGACTGGATTAGTTGAAACTTCTCATGACTTTACTTAAAATCTTGTATACTAACCAACACCAGTTAGATATTACTATCATAGCTTTTGTAGTTAAAAGACCATATGTGACTCAGATGGTAAAGAATCCACCTTCAATTCAGGAGAGCTGGGTTCGATCCCTGGGTTGGGAAGATCCCCTGGAGGAGGGTATGGCAACCCACTCCCATATTCTTGACTGGAGAATCCTCATGGACAGAGGAGCCTGCCGGGCTACAGTCCATGGAGTTGCAAACAGTCGGACAGGACTGAGTGACTAAGCACAACATATATCTCAAAGATGAAAATGTAGGATTTTCTTTTATAACTGAAATATTTTAGTTCACTTATTCCTGAGCTGCAGAAAATTAATTTTCAACTCTTAGGTGCTANCCTGAGATAAAATGTCTGACACTTGCAGGCTATTTCCTCCATTTGGCGACCCCTGGCCTTCCTACCTGTTACCCTCTCAACAGTAAACTGGGGCAATTTTAGGACTCACCTTATTTACTTCCTAAATCTCAGGACACCATTTTTTATTTAACTATGTCAAAAGCTATTGTCTCATATATCTTGTTAGGTTTTTAGTTCCAGTCCCTGTGACTCCATCTTGACTGGGAGGGAGCAGAAGTCTGTTCATTGTCAATAAACAGTGAAGACAAGCTAATAAAAAATGCCTTGGGATTTTCAGATTTTAAACGGCACATTTTAACCACTAGCTATGACAATTTTTTTCTTTCTTGACCAAGGGTCAGTCCCATGGCTCCTGGCTTCCCTGGAAACAAGCATAGAAGTACCGCAGAGACCAAATGCAAATTACCCCTGTTCTTTCATAGGTCCCTGGAAATGCCAGTGCTGCCGACCTCCATATGTTTTCCTGCTGTTTGCTGTGTCTCCTTTTCTGGCTGGCTAGTGCTAGCTAACTGTCTCAAGCCAAACTGAACCTGCACTACCGTTGTACCTCGTTCATTATTGCAGTTACATTTACCACACGGCGTTATAATTCTGTGTGTACATATCTGTCTCCCTATGAGATCATAGGATCCCTGCAGGGAGAGATTATGTCTCCTATAGCCTCAGTGCCTGATCTTCTTGGGGTTTCATAATAACACATTGACTGAATTAATGAATAAATGAATATTTGAATACAAATTATTTTAAGCAATAACAGCATAGCATATTTGGAAACTAATAATAGAACTGTAACAAAGTATTTTAAAGTTGCTGCCTAAACTTGTGATCAAAATAGCTGAATTGGATGGAAGAATAATTTTATTCCTTTTAATTTTTCACTTTCTCACGAAATCATTTTATCGTTTCAAGAAATATGGTTTAAAATAACTCTTTTAGGTACTTTATATTTCAGAGACTGGATTAGTTGAAACTTCTCATGACTTTACTTAAAATCTTGTATACTAACCAACACCAGTTAGATATTACTATCATAGCTTTTGTAGTTAAAAGACCATATGTGACTCAGATGGTAAAGAATCCACCTTCAATTCAGGAGAGCTGGGTTCGATCCCTGGGTTGGGAAGATCCCCTGGAGGAGGGTATGGCAACCCACTCCCATATTCTTGACTGGAGAATCCTCATGGACAGAGGAGCCTGCCGGGCTACAGTCCATGGAGTTGCAAACAGTCGGACAGGACTGAGTGACTAAGCACAACATATATCTCAAAGATGAAAATGTAGGATTTTCTTTTATAACTGAAATATTTTAGTTCACTTATTCCTGAGCTGCAGAAAATTAATTTTCAACTCTTAGGTGCTACGTTTAACCCAGAAGTTCTCCAGCTATATTAAGATGTCGCTATTTAAGCTGGTTGATTCTACACACGTCAGCGGGCACTCCTCTCGCGCTCTCTTCCTCTGAGCTGCGCACGGGCCGACGAGGAGGCGCAGAGGTGCTCCTCAGGCGCGTTAGCGGCGTGCAGCCGCGGCCCCTGCGCTCGCTGCTCCGTGCCTCTGTGCGAGCGCCAGGCCCGCAGCCCCGCGCGTGAGGACGTCAGCCGGCCGGCGCCGGCCGGGCTCTCACGCGCGCTCGCGCCCGCCTGCCCCGCGTTCTGCGCGCGTGACTCGGCCCGGCGCTGCGCTGCTGAGCGGCCGCGGAGCTGTGCGTGCGTGTGTCGAGGCGCGCGCTCGCCGCGGTGCTCCCTGGGAGGCGCGCCTGCGTGGGCCTCGCCCGACGCCCTGGCTCCGCCGCCCCGGGGTCACCTGGGCACGGCCCCGCGCTTCTGTCGTCTGAGGTAATGTGGCTGCTGCGTAGGCCAGGAGAGAATGAACGTGTCTGCAGGCCCTCCGGCTCCTGTGTCTTCTTCCAGCCTCTTAGCCACGCCTTGCCTCCCCTGGGTTCAGCGAAAAGTGCGAATGCGAGACAGTTGGTGTCCTGAGCGGATCAGCGACCGCCATAGTTTGAACGTGGCCGTATTTGAGGCCGGCTGTATCCGCGGCCTGCTGTCTTCGGCGGCTTCTGGCTCAGCATTTCCCGCCAAACATATGTTGATCCAATGTCTATAGCTTGTGCTGAGGCTGCTGTTATGAAGGAAAATAGAACATTTTGTGTGATGAGACTGTTATTAATCCACCAAAAATGAGCGCTTCCCACGTATTCTTTTGCTTCCCAGGTAGCGCCTACTCCTCACGCAGAGACTCACACGCTGCAGGCCTTCGATTCATCTGCCTCCACATGGACTCTTCAGAGGAGTTACAAGGCATTTTACCTCAGTGCTCTCTAACGCTTGCTGAAACTGTTCTTCAGGAATCCTCGGAGGTAACCAACATGAACTGAACATTATTTAACTGAGACATTCTGAAGCTTCCCAGGGCGTGAGGTCTTCTGTAATAAATCTGAAGTTGTCAAGAGTGAGAATTCAGATTGCTTCATATCCTTTTTGGCTACTCTTTTGCTCTAAGTAGCAGCTAGATTTCTTTCCTGACAGATTTATTTCAGGTTATCAAACATTTATATCCTTGGCCCTTCTACCCTTCAGGCATAGAAAGGGAAGCTTTTATTCCAGAAGTCAAATTGGAAAAAGTCATTCTTATTTACGTTATTTTTGCTTGAGGCTATAGCTTGAATTCTGGTTTGAATTACTTTGCAGTTTTCTTCTATTAAGTAGGGATCTACATTCAACAGGTGGTCAATAAATGCTCTATTTAAATTACATATAAAAAATAAAAATGACAATTCAGTTGGCACATGAGAAAGAAAATATAATATTTCACAGTTAGCCTAACTTTTGTAAAGGGCCAGTTTTGTTGATTATATAATGAAACTCTAATCTAGTTCATTGTATAGATGATAAATGAGCTTTACTAAAGACATTAATAAGATAATTAAATCTAGAGTTTGGCACAGTTTAATGACAGAATCATTTTTCATAATTACAGTAGTGAAATTATTGATAGATTTTTGATAGCCATGTTTTATTCATAAAGTATGAGTATGAGTGGTTTAAATCTGGTGTGAAAGGCAACCATCACGGCATCTAAAATGAAGCCATATATATAGGTTGTGCTTAAACTAGATGAAAGGGAAGAGAATGAGAATGGCGTCCTAATAAAAGGGTTGAAACAGCATTCTGGGCCTTGCTGACTTGCTAGGAATCGGTGAGTCCACACTCAACCCAACTAGGACGTAACAGTTGATCCTTGGAAGTCAGGCTCTGTGCAGTGTTCCCTTTGGTGATTCACGTCTGGCTTGGGTGGACCTCATCCTTCAGAGTAGCTCACCCTTGCCACCATTCGGTATAAGCACAAAAGGATCATTCTTTAGTATTTACTCTTTATTTCATGCTTCTGTCAACCTCCTTATATTGTGAATTCTTAAAAACTGATTTTGTTTTACAGTCCTTTGTGTCTGCAGGATGTTCTCTATAAACAATGAATAAGAGCAAATGAGTAAACAATTATAAATAGTGCCCACCTTCATTCCTAATAAATAGGGTGTATATAAATGTATGTGTACGTGCACAGTTTTATTAAATATAAATGAGAAGGGGGGAATAAGAGCATTAGCAGCTCCCAGAAAAGGCAGACCTTTTCTAGCCAGAATAGTGTATAAATTACAATGGATATTATACAAATATTTAAGATGCAATTGGCCCTTGAACAGCACAGACGTGGAATATGGAAGTCCACTTTACCTGAATTTTTTCCAGTAGTGAATACTACAATCCTCCAGGACCTGTAGTCAGTTGGATCTGTGGAGGGACTGTGTATTTGGCTGACGGTAAGTGATACGAAGATTTTTGACTGCTTGAAAGGCTGGCAACCCTAACACCAGACCTGCTCAAGAGTCAACTATGTTTGTTTAATTTTAATGAAGTGACAGACTGAAGTGTGTTTGTTTTTGCTAAAATCATTTTGCTTCCCCAATGACTCAGTGGTAACCTCCCTGTAATGTAAGAGACACAAGGGATGCATATTTGATCTCTGGGTTGGGAAGATCCCCTGAAAGAGGAAATGGCAACCCATCTCTAGTATTCTTACCTGAAAAATCCCATGCACAGAGGAGCTTGGTGGGCTGCAGTCTAAAAGGTTGCAAAAATTGAACATGACTAAGCACACACACACACACACATATAGGAAAATAGGAACAGAGAAGCCCAGATATGTAAACTGATTCCAGATAATTCTGGATGTCAAATGCTGGATTGACTATTTAGGGAATGCCAAATCATTCGTGTTTTAAAGAGTAATGTAATTTTGTTTTTTATCAAGGAAAGTAATGTGACCATATCTGTGCATTAGAGAGATTTAGACAGAATGTATATTTTATTTAAAGATGAAGGTTGAAGATTAATAAATTGAAAATATACTGAAATGATAAGTGTGTTTTTTTTTTTAATGATAGACTAACTTTCACTGCATTGCCATTACAGCAAGGTGAAAGAGAAAGTATCAAAATGAAAAAAGGTCAATAAAAATGCATTTGGTTTCTGAGAGTTTCTGATAGTAGTTTTGACACTTTTAAAAAGATAAAGCCTTTTATATTAACTACAATGAACTAATCTCATTTGACTTGCTTTGAAGCCTACAGTTGTCAAGAAGGAATTTAATGCATTAGAAAAATAATTCAGGAGGGCTAAAGAGAAGGCTAGTCTTCTACACAGACTTTTTTCTATTTATCTGTAAAGAAAAGGTGCTTTCAGCCTTAAAGCCTAACAAACAAAATCATTAAAAAGTTAATAATACTTTCTCCCAAGCATAAGGGTAAAACTAGAATTTTGAAGATATCTAAAAATAACATAAACAGAACACAATGCATAAAGGCAAATTATGACTCCAGAGAGGATTTTTACATCAAAGTTACTTTCACTGGAACAGAAAATTGACAGCAAAGCTGAACTTGGATGCTCTTTTTGTCTGTTTGTTTGGAGGTAAACAGAGAGAACTGAAGTTGAGAGATGAATAAGCGGCCCTGAATGGGGCTGTTCTTTTAAACTTTAAAAATGGTTGGTTTTGCTGTTCAGTAGCTAAGTTGTGTCTGACTTTTTGAGATCCCATGGACTGCAGCACACCAAGCTTCCCTATCCTCCACTATCTCCCAGTTTGCTCAGATTCACGTCCATTAGTTGGTGATACTGTCTAACCATCACATCCTCTGCAGCCCCTTTCTTCTTTTGCCTTCAGTCGTTACCAATATCAGGGTCTTTTCTGGTTTGATCAATTCTTTGGTGGTTAGCCTTCTTAATGGTCCATCTCTCACATCTGTACATGATTACTGTAAAAATCATAGCTTTGACTATACAGGTTTTTGTCAGCAAAGTGGTATCTCTGTTTTTAAATATACTGTCTAGGTTCGTCATAGCTTTCCTTCCAAGAAGCAAATGTCTTTTAATTTCATGGCTGCAGAGATTTTGGCTCAAAAATCACTGTATAGCATGTTATGCTGTACAGCAAGAAACCAGAAGACTATGAGATTCATGGATGGCTTTGCTCAAAAGACTCAGTTTCAACTTGAAAAGGAGCTAACTAAACATTGATTATTGGGTCATGGGACAGAGTTGTGAATGGGATATATGTATAAGACATATTTTGAAAAATTTCAGTTTAGCTGGCATTTAATTAATGTCCAAAACAGACAGGCAAAGAATGTCTTTCACTTGGTTAGTTTTGCCTATAGACTAGATCCTCCAGGAGGTATATAACCTGTTATGTACCTGTGTCAGGCTAATAACTTTGGGCATTTTTTAATAGATGATCATTAAAAATTTCTTTGACACAATTGTTTGTGTGTGTGTTGTGTATATGTGTTGATGTGAAGGTGAAAGGTAGAAGAATGGAGAGGGATATCTTGAGGTTGATCCCTCATTTAAATATTCTGTGAACAGAAAAGAAGATCTGAATTAGTAAGGTTCCATCCATTCCTTCTTTATTATTGGCCTTCTTTGAGCAAAGGGGAAGTCATAGTCATCCTTATAAATGTTTATAGTTCTTTTTTCAAGAAATGTTTTGGTAAATAAAATTTTATCCTTCTTCTATTTCTAATAACTCAATGTAGCATATTTTATGGATTCTTGCCTTGACTTCTTTCACTCCTTAATTCTTCCCTGATTGCCAGTGAATAAGGTCTTTTTCTGCTCAAGTTTTACTCTGAGTGTTGAATGGTATCCAAAGGGAATTTAACAAGGAACTGAGGGCTGAGATTTGAGTTTCTAAGATAGATTATCTAAAAGTGGGTGTGAACTGATGGGTAAGTAGTTCATTGCTATCTATAAAAATTGTTAGACACAGTTCACCCATACCCCTAATTCTGAGGAGGGCTTCATTTACAGAAAGTAGAAATATTTGTAGCAACTTGTAACAAGCTGTTGAAGTCTGCTGGTTATTTTTTTCTGATAGATCTCTTGCCCTAGTTGCACTGATATTGTAAAATGACCATTTGTAGATTCAATACAAAGGTTTTTGGTTCAGGCAAATCAGCACGTACTGCAATTATATGTAGTAGTGATATTGTAGGTGCATTTCTCTATTTCAACAGTGACTTCATTAAGTCTGATGATTGCTTTGGGTAGTATGGACATTTTAACAATTAATTCTTCTATTCAAGAGTATGGGATATCTTTCCATTGTGAATCACCTTCAGTTTCCTTATCAATATTTTATCATTTTCAGCATATTGGTCTTTCACCTCCTTGGTTAAGTTTATTCCTGTATATTTTATCTTTATGGGATTAAAAATGTTTTGAAAATTGATTTATAATATTGTATGCTTTCAGATATACAACATAGTTATTCAATATTTTTATGAATTATACTCCATTTGAAACTGTAAAATATTACCTATATTCCCTGTGTTGTGCAATATGTACTTGCAGCTTGTTTATTTTATACATAGTACCTTGTACCTCTTAATCCCCTACCTTATCTTGCCTCTTTCCCAACTCTCTGTCCTCAGGTGACCACTCATTTGTTCTCTATATCTATGAGTCTATTTCTGTTTTATTATGTTCATTTAAAAACTTTACTTTTCAGATTTCACATATAAGTGTTAATATACAATATTTGCCTTTCTCTGCCTGACTTATTTCACAGAGAAAAATACCTTCCAGCCTTATTCATGTTGTTGCAAATGGCACATTTTGTTCTTTTTCATGGCTGAGGTTTTTTTTTTTTAATCCATTTGGCTGTTGATGAAGTATTAAGTGTCTTCCATATCTTGGTTATTGTAAATAATGCTGCAATAAACATGGGTGTGCATATATATTTTTGAATTAGTGTTTGTTTTTTCTCAGATATATACTCAGGATTGGAGTTGTTGATCTGATAGAGTGTCTGAAGAACTATGGACAGAGGTTTGTGACATGGTACAGGAGGCAGTGATCAAGTCCATCCCCAGGAAAAAGAAATGCAAAAAGGCAAAATGGTTGTCTGAAGAGGCCTTACAAATAGCTGAAAAAAGAAGAGAGCTAAAGGCAAAGGAGAAAAAGAAAGATATACTCATTTGAATACAGATTTCTAAAGAATAGCAAGGAGAGAAAAGAAATCCTTCCTCAGTGATCAGTGCAAAGAAGTAGAGCAAAACAACAGAATGGGAAAGACTGGAGATCTCTTCAAGAAAATTAGAGATACCAAGGGAACATTTCATGCAAAATGGGCACAATAAAAGACAGAAATAGTGTGGCTCTAAACAGAAGCAGAAGACACTAAGAAGAAAGTGGCAAGAATACACAGAAGAACTGTACAAAAAAGATCTTTTGACCCAGATAATCACAGTGGTATGACCACTCACCTAGAGCCAGACATCCTGGAATGTGAAGTCAAGTGGGCCTTAGGAAGGCACTATGAACAAAGCTAGTGGAGGTGATGAAATTCCAGCTGAGCTATTTCAACTCCTAAAAGATGATGCTGTGAAAGTGCTGCACTCAATACACCAGCAAATTTGGAAAATGCAGCAGTGTTCACTGGACTGGAAAAGGTCAGTTTTCATTCCATTCCCAAAAAAAGGCAATGCCAAAAAATGCTCAAACGACTACACAATTGTGCTCATCTCACATGATAGCAAAGTAATGCTCAAAATTCTCCAAATTAGGCTTCAACAGTACATGAGCCAAGTACTTGCAGATGTTTAAGCTGGATTGAGAAAAGGCAGAGGAACCAGAGATCAAATTGCCAGTATCCATTGGATCATAGAAGAAGCAAGAGAATTCTAGAAAAACATCTACTGCCAAGGTCCAGCCCCAGTGGATCCAGGGTAATTCAAAGTGACGATGGCGTGGTAAGGAAAAACTTACTTATTTAGAAATATGAAGAGAGATTAGGAAAGAATAGTATAGTAGGAAAATTTCGTGGAGAAAAGATGCCGAATAACTTGATTTACGTGGAAAACTAATAAAACCTCAGGACAAGAGGTTTGCACTATTTACGTTAGGCCACTGGCGCCCGTTTGAATAGCAGAGGGTGCCCCGCCTTGGGCTCCCTCTCGTGTGGGTCTTAGAAGCCAGGGCAAGTAAGTAGACTTGGCGAGCCTCCATGCTTCAGATGGGAATTCAGCCTGAAAAGAAGAGGGAGGGAGAGGGAGAAAGAGAGAGATTTGACATGGAGGAAACCAGTCTTTCCAGTGACTGGCCCATCCTTTATTGTTCAGGAACACTTTTATACTTTTGATTGTACCTAGAGATCAATGGATAATACAAAATTATGCAGTGTCAGCAGCCCTGACTGTCTTCGAGACCAGGCTTTTTCTCTGCATACCTAGTTGTATATACACAAGTCTTAGGTGATTTACATCATCTTCTGGCCAGAAGGCCAATTAACATTTTGTGGCCCTTTTCTGATAAGGGTCTGTCAGCCAGAGAACTTATTTGCCTTAATAGTGTTGTTCTTTTCAAAAGTCTGGTGCTGCTCTCAGAAAGCACTAAATAAAGTTACATTCTTACATAGCAAGGACACAACAACTTATAACAATGAAAGAAGTACAGTGATTTATAACAAAGAGACTGGTCATAGCAAACACCCTCTTCCAACAACACAAGAGAAGACTACATATGGACATCATCAGATGGTCAATACTGAAATCAGACTGATTATATTCTTTGCAGCCAAAGATGGAGAAGCTCTATTCAGTCAGCAGAAACAAGACCGGGAGCTTCAGTTGTTGCAGAGTGCTTCTGCCAGTCCTCGGGTTGTTTTGAGTTCAATTTATTCCCCGTGACGATGCCCTCTTGATGTGTTTATTCAGGGAGATGATCTCGGAGCCATCCTCCCCTGCCGTCTTGATCTCTTTCCTTTTTTTCTGCCCATATTTAATTCTAAACTTGTCACCATGTCATTAGAAATTCTACATAATGATAATGGTTGCACAGTTTGCCAATGTTTTTGAAACATATTGAGATATATTGTCAAATCCCTTTCCAGAAAGTTTGCCAGTTAATACTCCCACTAGCATTTTATGAGAGTACTTACATATGCAAATTTAAGAGTTTGACCCCCACTGTTTCCTAATCAAAACAATATTATATATGTTTTAATATCTGCTATTTTTATAGCTGTTAAACAGAGTCTCAATGCTACTTTAATTTGCAGTCTTATGTTTATTAGCTATTTAGTCATAGCAGAATTTAAATTCTGTTTGGATCAGTCAGAAGAAGTGACACACACATAATTCTATAAAGCCCCAGTCTGGAANTCACAGTTGGGAGGCTGTAAATAATTGTATGCATAGCTGTAAGTATCTGGATATACCTGCCAAGCAAACTAGAATGCTAAGAGAGGGGGTTTGATTTGAAATATTTCTCTCATGTCCAGGAGACTTGTTAGCTATAGCCTTAAGTTGATTTTTTCCAGAGAAAGGTGGTCAGGGTTAGCCCCTGTTAATGTCAGAGGAGTTGCTGAAAGTCATGAAACAGTAAAACAGACAGATGCTGGTTTGGGAGTAGATGCTCGAGAAAGCCTAGGGAGCCCCTTGAGCTCTGAAGCCTTGCTTAACAGTTCTCTTCCACATGACCCTGTCATGGGTGGGATCTCCCATGACAGTTCCCGGCACTAAAGACTTTGACTGTGTTGATCACAATAAACTGTGGAAAATTCTTTAAGAGATGAGACTACCAGACCAACTTACCTGCATCCTGAGAAACCCATATGCAAGTCAAGAAGCAGCAGTTAGAGCTGGACATGAAACAACAGATTGGTTCCAAACTGGGAAAGGAGCATGTCAAGGCTGTTTATTATCACACTACTTATTTAACTTATATGCTGAGTACATCATGAGAAATGCTGGCCTGGATGAAGCACAAGCTAGGATCAAGATTGCCAGGAGAAATATCAATAACCTCAGATATGCAGATAACACCACCCTTATGGCAGAAAGTGAAGAAGAACTAAAAAGCCTCTTGATGAAAGTGAAAGAGGAGAGTGAAAGAGCTGGCTTAAAGCTCAGCATTCAGAAAACTAAGATTATGGCATCACTTCATTTCAAATAGTTGAGGAAACAATGGAAACAGTGAGAGACTATTTTCTCTTGCAAGAAAAGCTATGACCATCCTAGCATATTAAAAAACAGAGACATTACTTTGCCAACAAAGGTCTGAACAGTCAAAGCTATGGTTTTTCCAGTAGTCATGTATGGATGTGAGAGTTGGACCATAAAGAAAGCTGAGTGCTGAAGAACTGATATTTTTGAACTGTGATGCTGGAGAAGACTCTTGAGAGTCCTGGGACTGCAAGGAGATCAAACTAGTCAATCCTGAATTAATCCTAATTAATCCCGGCACTTAATTTAATCCTAATTAAAATCCTAATCAAATTAAATCAATCCTGAATATTCATTGGAAGGACTGATGCTTAGAAGAAATGGAGTAGCCATCAGAGTTAACAAAAGAGTCCGAAATGTAGTACCTGGATGAAGTCTCAAAAACGACAGAATGATTAAGGCAAACCATTCAGTATCATGGTAACCCAAGTCTATGCCTGGACCAGTAATGCTGAAAAAGCTGAAGTTGAATGGTTCTATGAAGACCTACAATACCTTGTAGAACCCCTGGAAGATGTCCTTTTCATTATAGGAGAATGCAAAAGTAGGAAATCAAGAGATACCTGGTTAACAAGAAAATTGGCCTTGGAGTACAGAATGAAGCAAGGCAAAGGCTAATAGAGTTTTGCCAAAAAAATGGACTGGTCATAGCAAACACCCTCTTCCAACAACACAAGAGAAGACTACATATGGACATCATCAGATGGTCAATACTGAAATCAGACTGATTATATTCTTTGCAGCCAAAGATGGAGAAGCTCTGTTCAGTCAGCAGAAACAAGACCGGGAGCTTCAGTTGTTGCAGAGTGCTTCTGCCAGTCCTCGGGTTGTTTTGAGTTCAATTTATTCCCCGTGACGATGCCCTCTTGATGTGTTTATTCAGGGAGATGAGCTCGGAGCCATCCTCCCCTGCCATCTTGATCTCTTTCCTTTTTTTCTGCCCATATTTAATTCTACACTTGTCACCATGTCATTAGAAATTCTACATAATGATAATGGTTGCACAATTTGCCAATGTTTTTGAAACATATTGAGATATATTGTCAAATCCCTTTCCAGAAAGTTTGCCAGTTAATACTCCCACTAGCATTTTATGAGAGTACTTACATATGCAAATTTAAGAGTTTGACCCCCACTGTTTCCTAATCAAAACAATATTATATATGTTTTAATATCTGCTATTTTTATAGCTGTTAAACAGAGTCTCAATGCTACTTTAATTTGCAGTCTTATGTTTATTAGCTATTTAGTCATAGCAGAATTTAAATTCTGTTTGGATCAGTCAGAAGAAGTGACACACACATAATTCTATAAAGCCCCAGTCTGGAAAAAGATGCAAAATTTATCAGAAAAGATATGACTACATAGAGCAGAAGCAGGTGAAATATATATCCATGCAAGTTTCTTATTGTTCTCACGCCCTGTGGGGCTGGCAACTTTTCCAAAGGTGAAAAGAAGTAGAATTATCACTTCACCAGTTTCTATTATATTCAGCAGCACACCACCACTGCTAAAGAATAATCCTGACAACTCTCCTATAAGGTTATGTAGACAAATAAGTCATCCTAGCTCCCGAGCCAAGCACATTAGTAGGAAGACCATGTCTGGTTCCGGGAGCCAGTGCTCAGGTGACTGCCCTGTCTCCAGCTAGTTGGGATTCAAGGCTGTCAGGTTTTGTAAATTGTTTGTGCCATTTGCCAAGATGTCTAGTGATGTGCTTGAAGTCTCTCATCAGTTTAATCTTTTCCTAAAATTGGATATTAATCTTAAATGTTCAAAGCTTCTTACAGTTTGTTTGATAATGTTGACTTACAAACATTACTTTTTTTTTTGGTGATAAAATCTTTTCCCTACTGAGTTCTTACTGTTTTTATGCATAGAAAGTTCTTCTGTATCCAGAGAAGGGATAGTGTTAGTTGAGAGCTTAAAGTGTTTTTAAAGTTTGTTTAAAAATGCTAACTTCAAATGTAAATGTTTAATTTATTGTGATAAGCAGTGTAAGGATTGGCATTAAATTTTATATATATTTTAAGTACCTAATCAACTGCTCCACATTTATTATNAATCAGACTGATTATATTCTTTGCAGCCAAAGATGGAGAAGCTCTATTCAGTCAGCAGAAACAAGACCGGGAGCTTCAGTTGTTGCAGAGTGCTTCTGCCAGTCCTCGGGTTGTTTTGAGTTCAATTTATTCCCCGTGACGATGCCCTCTTGATGTGTTTATTCAGGGAGATGATCTCGGAGCCATCCTCCCCTGCCGTCTTGATCTCTTTCCTTTTTTTCTGCCCATATTTAATTCTAAACTTGTCACCATGTCATTAGAAATTCTACATAATGATAATGGTTGCACAGTTTGCCAATGTTTTTGAAACATATTGAGATATATTGTCAAATCCCTTTCCAGAAAGTTTGCCAGTTAATACTCCCACTAGCATTTTATGAGAGTACTTACATATGCAAATTTAAGAGTTTGACCCCCACTGTTTCCTAATCAAAACAATATTATATATGTTTTAATATCTGCTATTTTTATAGCTGTTAAACAGAGTCTCAATGCTACTTTAATTTGCAGTCTTATGTTTATTAGCTATTTAGTCATAGCAGAATTTAAATTCTGTTTGGATCAGTCAGAAGAAGTGACACACACATAATTCTATAAAGCCCCAGTCTGGAAAAAGATGCAAAATTTATCAGAAAAGATATGACTACATAGAGCAGAAGCAGGTGAAATATATATCCATGCAAGTTTCTTATTGTTCTCACGCCCTGTGGGGCTGGCAACTTTTCCAAAGGTGAAAAGAAGTAGAATTATCACTTCACCAGTTTCTATTATATTCAGCAGCACACCACCACTGCTAAAGAATAATCCTGACAACTCTCCTATAAGGTTATGTAGACAAATAAGTCATCCTAGCTCCCGAGCCAAGCACATTAGTAGGAAGACCATGTCTGGTTCCGGGAGCCAGTGCTCAGGTGACTGCCCTGTCTCCAGCTAGTTGGGATTCAAGGCTGTCAGGTTTTGTAAATTGTTTGTGCCATTTGCCAAGATGTCTAGTGATGTGCTTGAAGTCTCTCATCAGTTTAATCTTTTCCTAAAATTGGATATTAATCTTAAATGTTCAAAGCTTCTTACAGTTTGTTTGATAATGTTGACTTACAAACATTACTTTTTTTTTTGGTGATAAAATCTTTTCCCTACTGAGTTCTTACTGTTTTTATGCATAGAAAGTTCTTCTGTATCCAGAGAAGGGATAGTGTTAGTTGAGAGCTTAAAGTGTTTTTAAAGTTTGTTTAAAAATGCTAACTTCAAATGTAAATGTTTAATTTATTGTGATAAGCAGTGTAAGGATTGGCATTAAATTTTATATATATTTTAAGTACCTAATCAACTGCTCCACATTTATTATTGTATCATTTTTATTGATATAATAAATACTTTTATCAAATATTAAGTTCTTATATATAATGGGGTCTTTCCAGGATGATCTAGTCTATTTAATAATCTGCTGCCATTTAAAAAATTCTTTCCTACTTTTTTGTCTTTGATTTCTTAACATTCTGGAATACCAAGTTCTCCGTCCTTCATTGCTTTCCTTCAGAATTCTTTATTATTAATTTTTTGTTATATATTTTATTTATTGGTCAAAAGGTGGAATTTAAAATAAACAAGATTTCCATTAAAACCCAAATTTCATTGATGCTGTTTCTGGTTTTACGCTATCGCAAGGCACTGAGCTAGATGCTGAATGTTGAACAAACAGACCCAGGAGAACCCATTCTTCTCAAGAGCTATAGTTTAGTCGGGAAGACAGGCAGTAAAAACATCAACAAGCATGTAAATTACAAATCATGAAATGCTACAAACAAACCATCAAGATGCTTTGGTAAAGAGTAATGGAGTCAGGGCAAAGAATGGGGCAGACTACCTCAGGATGGTGTAAACCCTTAGCTGATAATGAAGAGGTGGAGGGTCAGCTTTCTGGACACGAGACTAGCAAAGGCGAGAGGCTGAAGTGCGAGAGACTCTGGTTTGTTGAAGAAAGAGAAGAGGCAGGGAAGGCTGGAAGCGTTTGGCTCTTTGGAGCCTCATGTGGAACGGCAAGGGCTTTGGGTTTACTCTAATGGATTTGAGAAAATATTTAGGCTAATTGAAATAATGTTTAGGCTAATATTGAGGCTAATTGAGAAAATAGGTTTTGAAATAAAGGTGTAACAATTTACACTGAAATTTTAAAAAAGATGATTTTTAGATTGGAGCTATCAGTTCAGTTCAGTCGCTCAGTCATGTCCGACTCTTTGTGATGCCATGGACTGAAGTGCTGTAGGTGGTGTGGAAACAAGGAGCTAATTTGGGGAGTGATTTCTGGAATATTATATGGAACTGAGGAAAGTAAAAGGACCCAGGGTATATTTGAGGATCAGTTCAGTTCAGTCCAGTTGCTCAGTCGTGTCCGACTCTGCAACCCCATGAATCGCAGCACGCCAGGCCTCCCCATCCATCACCAACTCCCGGAGGTCACTCAGAGTCACATCCATTGAGTCAGTGATGCCATCCAGCCATCTCATCCTCTGTCGTCCCCTTCTCCTCCTGCACCCGATCCCTCCCAGCATCAAAGTCTTTTCCAGTGAGTCAACTCTTCGAATGAGGTGGCCAATGAGGATAGAAGCAATAAAATACCATGGGAAATTGGAGACAAAAGTGAGAGAAGAAATCTAAAATGACTTCTCGGTTTCTGGTTTAATGGTGAGTAAATGGGCTACTCTGATGGCTTAGCAGTAAAGATTCCACCTGCAGTGCAGGTAGTTTTAATCCCTGGGTCAGGAAGATCCCCTGGAGGTAGAAATGATGACTCAATCCAGTATTTTTGCCTGGAAAATCCCATGGGCAGAGGAGCCTGGTGGGCTACAGTCCATAGGGTCACAAAGAGTCAGACACCACTGAGCACGTTCACAGTGAGTAGATAGGGGTAATCATTAACAGAGATGGAGTCTCTAGAATAGGATCCATTTGGGGTGGAAGATCAAGAGCTGAGTTTGACATGTTTGTGGGGGATCTAAGTGAAACTGTCCAATGAAAAGTTGGCTGTAGAAAATGAGAGGCCAGGATGTTAAGTAAACTTTTGGGATTTATCAGCATATAAAATGGCATGAAAGCCAAGGGGTAGACAAGATCTTTGAGACTTAGGGAAAATTTTATATTGAATTACTGTACAAGGGATTGATTTATTTAAAACTTCAAAACTTGCCAGCTAGTGGCACCTTTTATCTATTCATATATTCATATCTTTTATTTTATGAATAAAACTTTGTGGTGTGCACTATGTAGCTTGGTACATTTCTTATTGGGTTTATTTCTCAGTATTTTAAGTGAGTATTTTAACATTATAAAAACAATTATTATTCATTAGATTTTCCACAGTTATTATTTGTATAATATAAAGCTATGTTCACCTTTACTTTTTAAAATATTGAAAAAATTAACTCAATTATGCCTAATATTGTTTTTTTTTCTTACTTTCTTGGGTCTTGAGGTTGACAATCACATCCTATGCAATCAAAAAATGTTCTCATCTTTCTATTTGTCATACTATTAATTTCTCTTTATTGCTTTTCTGCACTAACTTGCTAGAGAAGGCAATGGCACCCCACTCCAATACTCTTGCCTGGAAAATCCCATGGATGGAGAAGCTTGATAGGCTGCAGTCCATGGGGTCGTTAAGAGTCGGACATGACTGAGTGACTTCACTTTCACTTTTCCTTTCATGCATTGGAGAAGGAAATGGCAACCCACTCTAGTATTCTTGCCTGGAGAATCCCAGGGATGGGGGAGCCTCATGTGCTGCCATCTGTGGGGTCGCACAGAGTCAGACACTACTGAAGCGACTCAGCAGCAGCAGCAGCAGCACTAACTTGCTCATCTAGAACAAGTTAGAAATATTAAGTAGAGGGTATTCTTGTATTAATGTAAGTTCAGCTGTGACATCTGTTATGGTGTGAAGTGTAATGTTATTTTACGATTCTTGTAGTTGTTTGGTTGCGAGGCCATGTTCAGCTCTCTTGCAACCCCATGGACCTTCCAGGATCCTCTGTCCATGGGATTTCCCAGGCAAGAATACTGGAATGGGCTGCCATTTCCTTCTCCAGTAGATCTTCCCGACTCAGGAGTCTAACCTGCATCTCCTGCACTGCAGATAGATTCTTTCCCACTGAATCACCAGGGAAATGTTTGCGTGGTTGCTCATGCACAAGCATGTACCTATGTATGAGAGTATGTGGGAATTTTTGTCATGAAGTTCTAGTTAATCAGAGAATCTTTTACATCTTGTTAAATTTTTTGCTTATATTTTATTTCCGTTATGTCTATATTAGAGAGCTATTTATATTTGACTTTGGGGTGTTACTTTTTGATCAAGATTTTATGTGATAGTCATACTGTCTTCATAAAATGAATCAGGTAGACTAAGTCTTCTTTATGTATCTTAAAATGGATTTCATGGCAGGGAAATGAACTGTTCTTTGAATATTCAGGAATAGCTGGTGATATTTGTGAAACTGCTGAATTTACAGCTCTTTCAAATATTTATTTCTTCATTTTTAACTTTTTAGTGTTATTTTTCTTATGACGCTTCTAAGCAACACATCGCAGATATGGCTAGCCCTATATTGGTTGTTTTTACCACTCAGTAGGGTGAGTAAGCGGTTTCATTTATTATTCTGAAGTGAAGTGAAGTGAAGTGAAGTCGCTCAGTCGTGTCCGACCCTCAGTGACCCCATGCATTGCAGCCTTCCAGGCTCCTCCGTCCATGGGATTTTCCAGGCAAGAGTGCTGGAGTGGATTGCCGTTTCCTTCTCCAGGGGATCTATCTTCCCGATCCAGGAATCGAACCCGGGTCTCCCGCACTGCAGGCAGACGCTTTACCGTCAGAGCCACCAGGGAAGCCCATTTATTTATTATTCTACGTGGTGTTTTCTCATTCTGTATTTCGACGTTAAAAGTAAAGCTTTGCTTCAGGCTCCAGCGCCTGCCTGCCTCCCTCTGTTCCCCCCACCCCTTCCTTCCCGCCATCCTCTCCCACCTTCCTTTCTCCTCTGGGGGTGCAGACGGCATCATGCTCGATTTTGTCATCTTTGAGAATTTATGCTCTGTGTCTCATTCTGGTAATGGTTGCTTTTATATAAAATATAGACTTGACACTTGCTATTCTAAATTTCACCAAGGTTGAGGGTTTCATCTCTTTTATTCACTGATGCAGTCTAAGAACCTAGGAGAGAGTCTGACACTCTCAATGCACAGTCATTTGTTAAATGAATGGATCTGAGGCATCAACATATTTCCTTCTCTTGTCCTCTCCTAATGAACTGCTCTAATTCAATCTGGAATTATTAACCGAGTTGTTGTTTAGCAGCGATTATATTTACATAAAATTATGTTGTTTATGTTTTTCTTCATTATTTTTATATTTCATTTTATAAATATCATAGCAGTTATGTATGTGCAGTTCTCTATGATTTACTGAACGCAGTGATTATCATTAGCTATTATAAATGTCTCTGACAATGTTGTTTTTAGTTTTTGAAGTCATACAGTATAATGTTTTCAGGTAAGTTTTTCTGTAATTTTTTAGAAAACATGAATGATATGTGTCCTGAGTCTATAAATATCTGGACTATTTCACTGGTGCCTTCACACATTAAGTGCAGGTTTGTAGGTGTAGCATTTTGAACATAAAAGGTTTCTTCTCAGAACTTCAGTTTTCCCTATTTTGGAATGACTGAGAACTTTCTAGGGTTTTTCTTTATGATGTTGGATTTTCTTTTAAAATGCATATTTCTGAGAATATGGTAAACCTTTTCAGTCTTTCCAAATTTTCTTCAGTGATGTCTGATTTTCACAACTTTTGTTTTGATCTGTTTTCTTCTTGAGGATCACCTGTGATGTTTATGCTGGATCGCCTTTCTCTGCCCTCAGGGTTTTTTGATTTTTTATTTTCAATTGAAGGATTACCATCAGCATTTAATGTTGTCTTTTTATATGTTCACCTCTTCACTTTTACTCTGTACTGTTTGGAAGTCTCTTAAATTTGCCCTATAAAACAATTATTTGTTTTGATGAAGCAAGAAGTTTGCTTTTCTTTATTTTGTTCTGGGTATTCTTGTATTTTCATTAAAAATTACTGTTTATATCAGTTCTTTTAAAAATGCATCTGTAGTCACATTTTATTGCATTTTCATCATCTTATACCTTTATAAAAAACAATTGTTTTAAAAACTTTCTCCTGTTTTATGAAAAAGGTGCTTTTAGAAATCTGATCATCTCTGCATTTTGGCTGAAACATCCCCTCTTCTTTACAATGCAGCTTGTTTTGGTGACATTTTGTGTTGACTCTCTCTCCGCTCACATGCCCACCTGTGAATGCAGGGTTGCGTCTCCTGTTTGCAGTCACAGGGCGGGTGGGGGATTTCTTGATTGGCTTTCACCGCTCGCATGCAGGTCACTTCCCTGTCCAAGATTCAGGCTCCTATGGCAGGTTACTTGCCATAGTCTCTGGCACAATTTGCAGTACACAGAAAGACTTTGGCTAGTTTGGTTTGTTCTGAGATTAACAGATATTTTCTCCTATTTTCACTATTTTGCTCTCTGCCATAATAGAGCACCAAAAAAGGAAGCTCTTTTTTGACATATATTATTTAAGAACAAAACCCTAAAAATTTTTTTCCTCTAATATTCACTACTTCAAATTAGCTTCTTCTTTTTTTAAAACTAATTACAGTAATTATTTGGGGTTTTTGTCCAGCTGTAATTAACAGAAAACAAAACTCTAAGTTATTTGAAATAAGAAACCTATTTTTAAACTCACANAGAAAGACTTTGGCTAGTTTGGTTTGTTCTGGGATTAACAGATATTTTCTCCTATTTTAACTATTTTGCTCTCTGCCATAATAGAGCACCAAAAAAGGACGCTGTTTTTTGAAATATATTATTTAAGAACAAAACCCTAAAAATTTTTTTCCTCTAATATTCACTACTTCTAATTAGCTTTTTCTTTTTTTTAAACTAATTACAGTAATTATCTGGGGTTTTTGTCCAGCTGTAATTAACAGAAAACAAAACTCTAAGTTATTTGAAATAAGAAACCTATTTTTAAACTCACATAGTAAGTCTAGTGGCAGTGTGGATCCAGGCCTTTTCATTTAGTGGCTCAAAGACATTATAAAATCCCAGGTATTTTCCTTTTTTTTTCCTCTGCCATTTTTAATATGTTGGCTACTTTCTTCATCATTGAGAGGTGGTTGTAGGAATTCCAGACCTCACATTCTCACACAGCTTGGTTTCCAAGCAAGAACAAAGAACCCAACTCTCTCCTCTGTCTTCTGAGGAGCAGACATCCTTTCTGAAGGGAGATCCAGCAGGAACCCCCTCATATCTTGTTAGAAAGAAGTGCGCTGCATGCTTCTTCCTAAATAATAACTTGTTAGGAACATAAATTTCTATAACTGGCTTATGCTAGTGGTTCTCAGCGCTTGTTCAGCTGCTAAGTCATGTCCAACTCTGTGATCCCATGAACTGCAGCACATCAGCCTTGCCTGTTCTTCACTATTTCAGGATCTTGATTCAAAGAAGAGGTGGCTGACAGGCTATCGTTTCTATGCTGTTTAGCTCCCGATGATTCTGTGTGCTGGGCAATTAGGAGTCTCCACAGCCGTGGAAAGGAAGGAGCTGATGAGGATGCAGGCATGCTACCGCTGTGACTGACTTGGAAGAAAGGTTCTTTGTACGTGGGGAATAGCTTTGNTATCGTTTCTATGCTGTTTAGCTCCCGATGATTCTGTGTGCTGGGCAATTAGGAGTCTCCACAGCCGTGGAAAGGAAGGAGCTGATGAGGATGCAGGCATGCTACCGCTGTGACTGACTTGGAAGAAAGGTTCTTTGTACGTGGGGAATAGGTTTGTTTTCTCAGTATTTGCGGAATCAGGGTAGAAAGTTGTGGTGAATCCAAGCTTTGCGCTTTATACTTTGGGGCACCNTATTTATAATTGTTATATCTTCTTCTTGCATTGATCCTTTGATCATTATGGAGTGCCCTCCTTTGTCTTTTTTCACAGCCTTTGTTTTAAAGTCTATTTTATCTGATATGAGTATTGCTACTCCTGCTTTCTTTTGGTCTCTATTTGTGTGGAACATCTTTTTCCAGCCCTTCACTTTCAGTCTGTATGTGTCCCCTGTTTTGAGGTGAGACTCTTGGAGACAACATATATAGGAGTCTTATTTTTGTATCCATTCAGCCAGTCTTTTCTTTTGGTTGGGGCTTTCAACCCATTTACTTTTAAGGTAATTATTGGTAAGTATGATCCCATTGCCATTTACTTTATTGTTTGGGGTTCGAGTTTATACACCCTTTTTTTTGTTTCCTGTCTATAGAAGATCTGAGAGATGGTTTGGTGATGCTGAATTCTCTCAGCTTTTGCTTGTCTGTAAAGCTTTTGATTTCTCCTTCATCTTTGAATGAGATCCTTGCTGGGTACAATAATCTGGGCTGTAGGTTATTTTCTTTCATGACTTTAAGTATGTCCTTCCATTCTCTCCTGGCCTGAAAAGTTTCTATTGAAAGATCAGCTGTTATCCTTATGGGAATCCCCTTATGTGTTATTTGTTGTTTTTCCCTTGCTGCTTTTAATATTTGTTCTTTGTGTTTGATCTTTGTTAATTTGATTAATATGTGTCTTGGGGGTATTGCCTTGAGTTTATCTTGTTTGGGACTCTCTGGGTTTCTTAGACTTGGGTGATTATTTCCTTCCCCATTTTAGGGAAGTTTTCAACTGTTATCTCCTCAAGTATTTTCTCATGGTCTTTCTGTCTTCTTCTTCTGGGACTCCTATGATTCAAATGTTTAACATTGTCCTGGTGGTCTCTGATATTGTCCTCATTTCTTTTAATTTGTTTTTCTTTTTTCCTCTCTGATTTACTTATTTCTACCATTCTATCTTCTACTTCACTAATCCTATCTTCTGCCTCCTTTATTCTACTATTTGTTGCCTCCAGACTGTTTTTTATCTCACTTATTGTATTATTCATTATATATTGACTCTTTTTTATTTCTTCTAGGTCCTTGTTAAACCTTTCTTGCATCTTCTCAATCCTTGTCTCCAGGCTATTTATCTGTGATTCCATTTTGATTTCAAGATTTTGGATCATTTTCACTATCATTATTTGGAATTCTTTATCAGGTAGATTCCCTATCTCTTCCTCTTTTGTTTGGTTTGGTGGGTATTTATCCTGTTCCTTTACCTGCTGGTATTCCTCTGTCTCTTCCTCTTGTTTATATTGCTGTGTTTAGTGTGGCCTTTCTGTATTCTGGCAGTTTGTGGAGTTCTCTTTATTGTGGAGTTTCCTTGCTGTGGGTGGGGTTGTACGGGTGGCTTGTCAAGGTTTTTAGGTTAGGGAAGCTTGTGTCCCTGTTCTGGTGGGTGGAGCTGGATTTCTTCTCTCTGTAGTGCAATGAAGTGTCTACTACTTAGTTATAAGATGTCAGTGGGCTTGGAGTGACTTTGGGCAGCCTGTATATTGAAGCTCAGGGCTGTGTTTCTGTTTTGCTGGAGAATTTGCGTATATGTCTTGCTCTGGAACTTGTTGGCTCTTGAGTAGTGCTTGGTTTCAGTGTGGGTATTTGATGAGCTCCTCCCAATTAATGTTCCCTGGATCCAGGAGTTCTCTAGTGTTCTCAGGATTTGGACCTAAGCATCCTGCTTTTGGTTTTCAGTCTTATTTTTACAGTAGCCTCAAGACTTCTCCATCTATAGAGCACCATTGATAAAACAGCTAGGTTCAAGGTGAAAAGTTTCTCCACAGTGAGGGACACTCAGAGAGGTTCACAGAGTTACATGGAGAAGATAAGAGGGAGGAGGGAGTTAGAGGTGACCCAAATGAGATGGGGTGGAATCAAAAGAGGAGAGAGCAAGCTAGCCAGTAATCGCTTCTTTATGTCAGCTCCACAGTCTGGACTGCTCAGAGATGTTCATGGAGTTATACAGATAAGAGAAGAAGGAGGAAGGAGACAGAGGTGGCCAGGAGGATAAAGGTGGGAATCAAAGGAGAGAGACAGATCCAGCCAGTAATCAGTTCCTAAGTGATCTCCACCGTTTGACTGAAACACACAAAGAGATTCACAGAGTTGGGTAGAGAAGAGACAGGGGAGGGAGGAGATAGAGGCGACCTGGAGGAGAAAAAGGAGAGTCCAAAGGGAGAGAGCAGTCAAGGCAGTAATCTCACTCCCAAGTAAAAATGGGTACTGATGATTGGGTTCTTGAAGATTGGGTTCTTAAAGATACAAAATGGATAACAAATACCAGAAAGCAAAGATTAAAAATCTAGAGTAGAGGTTGGATTTTTAAAAATACAATATTAAAGAAAAGAAAAAAGTCACAAAACTTATTTCATATATATATATATGAAGTTTACTTTAACAAATAGGGTCTCTTTTATTTGCAAAGTAATAGTAGGTTATAAAAATGAAAATTAAAGGAATAATAGAGGACTTAAATTTTTTAATTAAAAAAAAGAATGATAGTAAAAATAGTAAAAGTATATCTAGAACTTTCTCTGGTATTGCTGTGGGCAGTGTGGGGTCAGTTCATTTTTGGGCAGTTCCTTAGTCCAGTTTATATTTCTCAAGATCTATAGACCCCTTCCTATGTGATGGGTACTAACTACTGGGTTTTAATCTATTGCACCTGTCACTTCCAAGGCAGTTCCCTCTATTTTAGCTTCTTCTGTTTGCTGGTCTCTTCAGTGTCTGATTTCTGCCCTGACATAAAGCGGCGGTGGTGGACACTTTTTTCGGCTCATTGTAAAGTTGCACTGTGGGGAGGGAGGTTCACTGCAAACAAACAACACTGGCGTATGCTCACAGTGTCTCAGCCACACTGGGCCTACCCTGCTCACGGCATAGGTGCCCTCCCTGCCCTCACTGCTCAGGCTCTAGCTTGCTCCACAGGGAAACATCCAAGGCCAGCCCTGGGCTGCATGCACCTCCCAGGTCTAAGCCCCTCAGGTTCAGACACTCAGGTAGTCCTCAGAGGTGCAGACTCGGTTGGGCCTGCGTTTTTTGCCCTTCCCAGGTCCAAGCAGCTCAAGTGATGAAGTGTTTGGTGAGTGCAGTCGCTGCGACGTATCGCCTCCCGGTCCCTGCCACTCGGTTTTCTGAGTATACAACCGGCACACCCTCTCAGGAGGATGTTGACTGTCCAGAACCCCAAGAAGTCTTAGTTAGCAAACCAGCCTGCTTGCAGCTTGGTAGATAATGCCTCTCTGGGGCTGCAATTGCCCCCTTCCAGCTCTGGCTGCCTGTCACCAGAGGGGGATGATCTGCAGATGGCTAGCTCTGTGCAGCCCTTTCTTCTGTGAGCAGGCCTGGCAGTGTCTTAGGTTAGGGCTTTTCGTGTCTTAGCTATCCCACAGTCTGGTTTGCTAGCCCAAGTTAGTTCACTCAGATTGCCCTCGGGGCATTCAGGCCCCATCCTTACTCTAAGCAATGCAGCCCATGCCTCCATGCCCAGCCCCCGCTTGCTAGTGGCAGGTGCAGGCATCTGCACAAGTGCTTCTCTGCTGGGGGAGTTACAGTTGGGCTCCTAATCTGTGGGTTTTAATTGTTTGTTTATTTTTCCTCCCGGTTATGTTGCCCTCTATGGTTCCAAGGCTCACCACAAACTCGGCAATGAAAGTGTTTCCTGGTGTTTGGAAACTTCTCTCTTTTTAAGACTCCTTTCCTAGGACAGAGCTCCATCCCTACCTCTTTTGTCTCTCTTTTTGTCTTTTTTTTCTTTTCCTACCTCCTTTCGAAGACAATAGACTCCTTTTCTGAGTGCCTGATGTCCTCTGCCAGCATTCAAAAGTTGTTTTGTGGAATTTACTCAGGGTTTAAATGTTTTTTTGATGAATTTGTAGGGGAGGGAAAAAGTGGTCTCCCCGTCCTATTCCTCCTCCATCTTAGGACTGCCTCCAGGCATATGGTTTTAAAAATCTGTTGACAGCTTCCAGAAGTTTGGCATGGGCAATGGCTGAGAAGAAAGAGATGGTTACAATTGTACAAAACCTCTGGGCTATGACCAATTTTGTGGGAAAACAAAAAAGTCTACTTCATCAGCATTATTTTACAGTCAACTATTGAGAGGGAGTGAAAATAACCAAGAGTAGTTTATGACTTATCCAATGTAACAAAACTGTGAGGATTTATAGTGATCCCTGGGTTTGTAAGGAATACTAACGCTTAATAGTCCATATTCTGCCAACAAAACAGTGAATTCTTGCATGTAAATACACTGTCTATATCAAGCAAAAGTAAAAATTAGTCTCTTGGAATCAAGAGACTAGCCATATCCCTCTGATTAGTCGCCTTGATTCAATGATGGGAGGAAGTTTATTGTACAGGGGTATCTAGGAGAAGTCTAGTTGAGAATAGGAAGCCCACCTGCTTCAAGCCCAAGGAACTCCCAAAGTTGTTCAGGACTGCCACCATCATTCAGTTAAATCTTGGAAAATGCCAGTTGATTCTGCATCTCTTCTCATACTTCTCCTCAAGGTGTCTCAGAAGCAACTCAGTAATGCTATACAGAAAACTTCTTTTTGTGGCAGTTGGATTCTCTAGCTGAATTTTCTGGTCAAAATGTATATATTCTTCAGTCTCAAATCTCCCTGGAACATCCCACAGGGATACAACGTACTTCCCATTTGAATCCTGCTGGCAGGCTAAGTTTAGCTAATGACCTCCAGTGTCCATTGGGAAAGAAAATAGCTCCATTGTTTGTCAGTACCACAGGATTCAGAAATTCAATATCACACAATTCATGAAAGATTGCCTTTTCTAGTTCTTTAATTATTTTGCAGAATGAGAGGTGTCTTCTCTTCTGAACTAGAAAGAATATGGTAGATTAAAAAAACACTTCCTTCCAGGATAAGGAAAAAAATGTGTTTTTCAGCTTCTCCTTCTGCTTCTTACCCCTATCATCACCACCACCATCACCACCATATGCCACCATAAGCAAGTCATTTATATTTTCTGATCTTCAGTTCTTCCTTCTATAAAATGGAATAGATTACCCACTTGAAAATAAATGGAGAGAAAGTAGATTAGGTGAGTCATATCAGCATAGTGGATAACAGCAAAAGCTTTGGAGTTATACAGATCAGGGTTTGAATCACAGCTCTGTCACTTTGTTGCTGTAAGCCCTCAGCATGTCATTTAGCTGCCCTGAGCCTCACATTTCTTTCTCTGTACAAAGAGAGTGTTGTGCTGTGCTTAGTCGCTCAGTCGTATCCGACTCTTTGTGACCCCATGGACTGTAGCCCACCAGGCTCCTCTGTCCACGGGATTCTCCAGGCGAGAATACTGAAGTGGGTTGCCATGCCCTCCTCCTGGGGATCTTCCCAACCTAGGGATAAAACCCAGGTCTCCTGCATTGCAGATAGATTCTTAACTGTCTGAGCCACCAGATAATCCCAAAAAATAGAGTGGATACTAATAATACCTACTTCACAGGCTGTTGTGGAGCCAAATTCCAAGACTACTTGGAAGATGTTTAGTTCAATAAATAAACATGACCATTGTGCAACCTCACTCCTTTTATTCTCATCACTTTTGGTATCTTAAAACTATCAGGCACTTGAATAAAATGCACTGACTGGTTTATTGAACTTGCCCATAGGACAGTAGGGAGATTCATAGGGCACTACCAAGGAACCTCAGAAGCCTGGAACAGGGTGATAGAACAGGACAAGATATTACTGTGTGTTTTTTTTTTTATCTTCACCCCTAGTCGAGCCCAACATACATCTAGTCATTTTTTTGAACTGTAACAAAGAACTGTCTTCCTAGAACCACTGGCCCCATTGGGATTATACATAAAAGTGTCAGGGAGACACTTTGGGTTTAGCCTAAATAATGAAACCCAAGGACTCCTGCGTTCTCTGCTCTGCTGGGGCACTGATCTTCAGTACCTTTATTTTATATATTTCCTTTCTCTGATTTCCCCAACCTCTGGCCAATCTCTTAGGAGCCTAGGAGCAAAGTTACACTATATTTGAAAGATACTTTGAAAAGGAAAATATTATTAACTACTAGTTAGACTTTGTGAACAAATTAATAAATGCTTCCCTTAACAGTTGCAGAAACATTACAAACCACTGCTGTAATTAGATCTCTCTCCAGCATGGCTTTGATATTCAAGATCATAACAGAAGTATGTTGGCAGCATTTCAGTACTTTGTGTTTTAGTGCAAGTACTGAGACATGCATTCACTTCAGGAAACAGAGAGATTAAAAAATGAGTTTGAACATCTCAGAACTGAAAGCAAGTAACCAAGGAAGATTATCTCTCCCTTTCTGGAGGCTGTGAACTGGACACCAATAAATCTCAATGGGAGATGGCTTTGGATTTTCTCTCCTGAAGCACAAAGGAAAAAATGTGTGAGGCCCAACTCACCTAGAGCAATGGGTTTCAACTGAGTCAGTTTCCCCCTCAGGGACATTTGTCACTATCTGGAAATACTTTTGGTTGTCACAACTTTGGGAGACAGGAAGGGATGTGCCACTGGCAATTAGTAAGTATAAATACGTTCAGTTCAGTTCAGTTCAGTTCAGTCGCTCAGTCATGTCCGACTCTTTGTGACCCCATGAATCACAGCCCACCAGGCCTCCCTGTCCATCACCAACTCCCGGAGTTCATTCAGATTAATGCTCATCGAGTCAGTGATGCCATCCAGCCATCTCACCTTGGTCATCCCCTTCTTCTGCCCCCAATCCCTCTCAGCATCAGAGACTTTTCCAATGAGTCAACTCTTTGCATGAGGTGGCCAAATACTGGAATTTCAGCTTTAGCATCATTCCTTCCAAAGAAATCCCAGAGCTGATCTCCTTTAGAATGGACTGGTTGGATCTCCTTGCAGTCCAAGGGACTCTCAAGAGTCTTCTCCAACACCACAGTTCAAAAGCATCAATTCTTTGGCGCTCAGCTTTCTTCACAGTCCACCTCTCACACACATACATGACTACTGGGAAAACCATAGCCTTGACTAGATGGACCTTAGTCGGCAAAGTAATGTCTCTGCTTTTGAATATGCTATCTAGGTTGGTCATAACTTTTCTTCCAAGGAGTAAGCGTCTTTTAATTTCATGGCTGCAGTCACCATCTGCAGTGATTTTGGAGCCCCANGGCATGGACAACAATCAGTATGAAAAATTTTATGTATATAGTGTGTGAAAGTTCATAGAACACTTTAAGTATGTTCCCATTTGATTTTAATTACAAACCAGTGAGGTAAGTCACCAGGCAAGAATCATCCTATCAGTCACTTATCCTTGGATCCGACAGTGAACGTCTTGACTAAATCAAACCCGTGTGCTTTACTTGGGAGTGGTGCTTTCTGTAGCGTGCTATTCTGCCTAGTTGTGAGTAGGACAATGGGGAGTCAGGTGTGTGCAGGCTCAGTCGTGTCTGACTCTCTGGGACCCCGTGATCTGTAGCTCACCAAGCTCCTTTGTACGTGGAATCTTCCAGGCAAGAAAATTGGAGTGCCTTGCAGTTTCCTCCTCCAGGGGATCTTCCCAACCCAGGGATCGAACCCAATCTGCACTGCAGGTAGATTCAGACTGGGCACGATATTAATTTTAGCAGAGGTGATCTCAGCTGGGATGTGAAAATACACTGGTGTTCTAGTGGTGAGTGGGGTGAAAGAGACGCGATTACTGAGAAAGTACTAGGATTCGTATATAGCCCACCACCTACCTTTCTCTGTTTGGATTGTTTTAAAAAGTTCTGCCTTGGATTAATTCAAGTCATTGAAATTTAAATCTTACTTTAGGCATCTGTCTGAAGGAGACCTTTTATGTTGTAAAAATACATTTGATTAAGAAAAAAGAATGTTTAACTTCGGAGTAAAATTATCTAATGCGGGTTACAAGTTTTATTTAAAATGTCTGTGTAAAAATTTAATTAAATACTGAAAAATAATTGCTGAATTATATGATTTACCAGAGCTTGAATGTTCTGTTACACAAAGTTAACACATTAATATTTCTGTTAATTCTTTCTGAAGATAATTATGATTGTGTTTTGAGTGTTTTGGGCTCACTGACAATCATATTTGAGTAGCTGAATTGATAAATCATAGTAATCTTATTTGGCCCATAATTGGTATTTGATCATGCACTGATTTCTGATTTCTCACGCTAATTATATAGTGTCTGACAACCATTAGTTACTCTCAGTGCTGGTAAAAGATAATGATAATTTTAGGATAATACTTCCAATTGTTTCAGTTAATTCCAATGCTATAAGCCAAATGCTGATTAATGCTAAGATTATTATGAACTTTGAAATTTTACACATTTTATTGCTTTCTACAGTTCTTTGAGTAACTGCTTTTGGCACACAAGAAGAAATATTTTAAAAATTATTTTATATATAACTGAAATGTGATTTAGAATTGATTGGTTTAGAGGTTCAAATTTAAAAGCCCTTGCCAATAATATAGTTAATTCACAACCATTGAAATTAGCTAGGGAAAGGTTTTTGTGGTTATTTAACATTTTCATTTAATTTATTTAAATTTACTATATATACTTATCAAATAATTAGAACATAATAAAATATCTTCAATTTTAAAACTGAGCAAAATTAATCTGAGAGAGCAAGTGAAATGGTAAAGTAAAAGAAATGATTATACTATTATTTTATTAATAAGATATTTTTATCAATATTTGAGACATTCAGTTAATTAAAAAATCTTAAGGTTTAAAGCTTTGGAATACTGTGAAAATATTCTTGGCACTCAAATTATGCTAAATCTAATACAATCCTGAATAATTCAGAGAGATCTCAGAGTCATTGCCTGATTACTAAAAAACAAATCCCAGAATTGTGAAACAAGAAAGAGGTATTGGAAACTGGACTTTGTCTTATAGGATAATTTTATATCATGCTGCCTACTAGTGCCTTTTTGAAATAGGTTTTGGATACCAGCTCACTTACCTCTGTTTTCTTAATACTATCAGAGAATGTAGAATTTAGAAATAGTATCAATTATATGATCATTCTGGTATGGGTCAAGATAAATAAGAGCTTGGAGCATTTTAATTCAATACATTGATGACATAATTTAAGATAAGCTGAGTTCTGGAAGACTTATGTAAACAAATGTGTCCCCAATTTTTATTGGAAATGATTTTTTTCTTATATTTTCTTTTTTTCTTATATTCCTGTAAGAAATCACACTTTATGGACCCGAGCAGAAGGCTGTATCATCATTTGTTCATCAGCTTTGACTTTGGAAATCTAGGAAAGACTCATGACCACTAAACTGTGCTGTGTGTTAAAGGGGGCGGGCGCTGCATCTGCCTAGCTTTCTGTAATTATCACCTATATCTGGGGTTTATTGCTGAGTCATCCCTCTGTGCTATTACCTGGCACATAAATGCAATATCTCCTACAACCTGCTATGTACCTGTGAAACTATAAATGATTTCTATAGCATTTTACAAATACTCAAATCTTAATGGAGAGAAGTCTGAGGTAATAAGGAAAGAAAGTCACCTACCCGGGGTCTTACTGAAAGGGGTAAAATAAATCCAGTCCAGAATCGCACTGTGGCCCTTGTTTGAAGGCCAAACTGAAATAAATATGTGGTTTGAAACAAACATCAAAGAATAGGTGGCTCATGTCTGAATGTAGGCAACAATGTGCTCTCCGCACCAAACATCCTCTAAAAAATGTGTGTTCTCAATGGGAGGTGCTGGGAGAACAATGGTTCAGATGAAGTTTCAGACAGAATGTCCCCAACGACTTGCTGGTTTCTTCAGGCCTCAGAAGCTGCCTTTTGTCTAATGGGGTTTTGGTAGATGAGTGCCAGTAGAGAAGGCATTTATGACACTATTCTGCAGATTCTCTATTTTTCTGCTAACAATGTAGGCAAGCAAAAGAGCACAGGAAATTGGCTTCTGAGTCACAGAGAAGAATTACGAATATTTACTTATTTGCACATAACCTTAAAACATTTGGGGCTTCCCTGGTGGCTCAGAGGTTAAAGCATCTGCCTGCAATTCGAGAGACCTGGGTTCGATCCCTGGGTCGGGAAGTTCCCCTGGAGAAGGAAATGGCAACCCACTTGCCTGGAGAATCCCAAGGACAGAGGAGCCTGGTGGGCTACAGTTCACGGGGTTGCAAAGAGTCAGACACGACTGAGCGACTTCACGTCACTTAAAACATTTTAAATAAATAAACTTTAAGAGGGTCATGGATAATGGTATTTTTAGTTGGACTTCTGTATCATTTTTATTTTTACAGCACTATCAGTGGCTACATAACTATAAGATGATAACAGCTACTCATTATTAAATATTTTACTGTAATAATTTCATTGGCTAAACCCATCTGAGTTGTGAAAAGAAAGTAACCAATTTCATCTGAAGAAAATATTCCACAAGAAAATACTGTATCTCATATAGGAAAGACATCAATTTTATGGTGAATGTCTTAAACCTAATTTATTTTCCTGCTGGGCTGGATGAAGCTAAGGCTGGAATCAAGATTGCTGGGAGAAATATCAATAACCTCAGGTATGCAGATGACACCACCCTTATGGCAGAAAGCAAAGAAGAACTAAAGAGTCTCCTAATGAAGGTGAAAAAGGAGAGTGAAAAAGCTGGCCTAAAACTTAGCATTTAAATAACTAAAGACCATGGCATTCAGTCCCATCATTTCACAGCAAACAGATGGGAAAAAACTGAAAACAGTGGCAGACTTCATTTTCTTGGGCTCCAGAATCACTGTGAATGGTGACTGCATTCACAGAATTAAAAGATGTTTACTCCTTGGAAGAAAAGCTATGACAAACCTAGACAGTGTATTAAAAAGCAGAGATATCACTTTGCTGACAAAGGTCCTCATAGTCAAAGCCATGGTTTTTCCAGTAGTCATGTATGGATGTGAACGCTGGACCATAAAAAAGGCTAAGCATTGAAGAATTGATGTGTTCCAATTGTGATGCGGAGAAGACTCTTGAGAGTCCCTTGGACTGCAAGGAGATCAAACCATCCAGTCCTAAAGGAAATCAACCCTAAATATTAATTGGAAGAACTAGTGCTGAAGCTAAAGCTCCAATACTTTGGCCATCTGATGCGAAGAGTCAACTCATTTGAAAAGACCCTGATGCTGGGAAAGATTGAGGGCAGGAGAAGGGGGTGACAGAGGATGAGATAGTTGGATAGCATCACTGACTCAATGGACATGAGTCTGAACAAGCTCCGGGAGATGGTGAAGGACGGAGAAGACTGGCGTGCTACAGTCCATGGGGTAGCAAAGATTTGGACACAAATGGGCACTGAACAATTTACTTTTAGAAATAGTTACTTGATTTAAAGATAGTTCAAGGAAAAATGTCCTTGCTTAGCATTAGGATTTACAGAACTCAAATGTGGCCTCAATGATTAGAAAATGAAATTAATCTTAAATTTTAAGGCTATTTAAAATTCTGGATAAAATTTGAGACTGACTTCATAGTTATTAATTTTCATATAAATACCGTGATAATCTAAGCTTTTTCAATTCATACTAACATTTTTCTTACAGTAAAAGTTAAGAAAAAAATTTTTAAAAAGATGACATTGAATGCTTTTTATAGGAACAAAAGTTGTAAATTTTGAGCACACAGAAAATCCAGAGGAATGAGATGCATCAAGGTATTTAAATGAGAAGGTATGCACATGATTAAAAAGAAGTATCAAATTCATAAAATTTGGCATACTCTCCTACTGCGAGCTAACAAGTCAATTTGCATGTAAAATTTCTGCCAATTTCCAGTAGAAAACTACAAGGCAGATGACTGCAGGAGGGTGACGGCCAATCAGAGTGTCATTCAGTCACCCTCTCATCAAGTGTGGAGTGCTGGCGGCACAGCTGAGTTCCCTGTTCTCAGAGAGGAAAGCAAACGGCAGCAGGTGCCCAAGACGCTGTTAGGTGGGAAGGTGACTTCGAGACAGTGGCTCACATCATGAGAAAATTGTCCCGTTGCGTGTTCTTACAGTTCTGATTGCATTAAAGAGAAAGTTTCTGCTCTGACATCTCTCTATTACTGTCTACATTTTTTTGTCTTTGTTTTCAGTGAGAGAGGGGAGAGGGTGAGACAGAAAAACAGGAATGCAAGATTTTTCAACATATGAAAACAACAAACTAAATTTAAAAAGTCGTGTTTTTTCATTATATTTATTTAAAATATATTCCTTACTTGCTAAAAGGATAATATGGTTTTCCATTTACTGGGCTGAACTAAAGTTTAGTTTCAAAGATATGTTTATTTTACACTAAGAAGATAAGTCAATTTAATTTTAAAATTAAGTTAAATTGTCACCAAGGATCATAAAGGTAGAGCACTGATTAAAATTAATAACATCTGTAAACACTAATCTGTGAAAGTATCTAAGGTCATTGGAATCTTACAGACCCTTATTGAATTTTGAGTAGGCCTTTATTATCAGGATGACCTTAGGGAAGTTACTCTCTAAAACCAGTTACTTATAAAATACCTATTCCCCAACATTATTTTAGGCAGTAAATGAAATGACTTATATTAAAAAACTCATTATTATTCCTGGAAGGAAGAGCAAACGGAAAAAGCAGTTTCTTCTCCTCTTTTATTTTCTGACTTGGAATGAAATGAAAACCTCCGTCTGTGCCTGTGAGCCTCTGCTTATGTATATAATCAATCACACATTTTCAGTTTTTTGCCCCTGTAAGATAAGCTATTTTTCTACATTTTTGAAATAATTAAGCCCCCAAAGACTGCACACCTTATCCAATTCACAGAGCTTTAAATGGCAGCAGCTGTAGAAGTTATTTCCAGTAGACTACGGGTTAGCAAAGTTTGCTTTTAGGAAATGTTACTGCACATTATTAATATGTATTCCTGAAAATGTGGCAAGGTATCCAGCATACTTATCAGGTTCTAGCTGATAAGCATTCTTATCAGTCCTCCAAAGAACTGAACTTTTTCATCCCAGGCTACCCTGAAGCTTGTCATTTTTCCATATTCAGAGCAAGCCGAGAGACCATGGAGTTTCGTGAGGGGAGACTCTGAGGTAGAGCAGGGTTGATGGTGCGGACTGGTTTGCTCTTGCCGGAGTTTTAAGCACGGGGAACAGCGAGACACAGGCCCCTGCTGCTTCCTAATAAAGGCACATGGTGTGGGGGTGAGGGGTTGGGTTGTGGAGGGAGAATGTGAAGTGAAGATGCCCTTTGCAATTCAAATGCAAGCAAATAGATTTAGGAATTCACTTCCAGAATATGGGGCAAGGAGTGTAAAAGGTCGGCACCATTTAGACAATTAATTTCTTTTCCACTGGGACCCTGTCAGTTGAGCTATGAATCAAATTGAAAAAAAACCTTTTTTCCCCTTTCTTTCAATTTCTGATCTAATGAAAAGCTTTCACACCTTTTCTCATTTCTTCTGTCACAGATTATTAGATTCAGTGTAGCCTGAAAAGGTATAACATTAGTTCCATCAGAAATACTGCTGTTAATGACTTTCTTAGCTTACTCAAGCACAAGTTTCCGGCTCTGATATTTATCAAATGATCACAGACATTTAACTACTTTTAAATTTTTTGCTCTGAAGTTTTTTAAGTTTATCACATTGAATATTTTTAAAACTAGCAATAAAAAGTCAGTAAAGTCCTATGTTTATAATACTTGGTAATAGATCAACTATATTTGGAACATTAAAACTCAAAACTTAAAAAAAAAAAGCACTAGAGATTTGCTGGGTAAAATTCTTGGGCCAATAAATTCAACAACCTTTGTATAAGACAATGGGAGGTTAGTATCTACAATTAACTGTCTCTTTTGGGAAATGTCTATTAACCCATCCAACAGACGAGTGTTGGAACAGCATCATGTGTAATTTGAATATATTTTAAAACTTTGGATGAATGAATTGCCTGATGTACCTAAGAAATAGTTTCTGATATTTCCAGATAGAATTTTACTTGTGAATAACATTTTAGATTTAGAATAAAGAAAACATAACTGAAGTTGTCAGTGTTTTTATAGATTTGGTATTATAGAAAAAGAAATTATTACTAATATATAGATCTGGAAGAATAAAATGATAATTAAAAAAATTTAATATCATACAGCATTAGTGCCAGAAGAATGAAGGAATATANAGATTTTTCCATGTAACAATATAGTGATGTAAACTCTGCTTTGAAAGCTATACATTTTATCTTCATTTGCATATCTGAAGGTTCTGATGGAAGCAAGAGGCATAAATTCTCCCCTTTTCTCTGACATCTAAATAAATTTTACATAGAAAGTCCTATGATCACTACAAAGTGGTTACTGTTGAAGCTAACCAAGGTTTTTTTTTTTTTTTCTAAACCTAGAAAATTATTATTTCCAAATAGGGGAATAGGTTAAAGAAAAAAGAAAGTTTAATCTAGAGAAAATAACCTAAATATCTGGATTAAAAGAAAGGTAAATTAGGCAAGAGATACAACCAAAACCACAGTGAATTTAACTGTTACGGAAAATTGTNAACCTAGAAAATTATTATTTCTAAATAGGGGAATAGGTTAAAGAAAAAAGAAAGTTTAATCTAGAGAAAATAACCTAAATATCTGGATTAAAAGAAAGGTAAATTAGGCAAGAGATACAACCAAAACCACAGTGAATTTAACTGTTACGGAAAATTGCGAGATTTTATTCATCTCATCTCTCTTCACTTATCATTGCTTTCTGCAGTTCCAGACCTTTAACTGAGGCTGACCAAGCAACACACGTATGACTAGTACCTGCTGAGAAAAAACTGTGACGAAAAACAGAGTTACTGTATAATCCACTCCTGATTATATATGTAATCCCACTCCTGAACGTATAGCCAGAAAAGATGGAGACTCTAATTGGAAATGACGCGTGCACCCCGATGCTCACAGCAGCATTACTTTCAATAACGGAGACATGAAAGCAACCTAAGTGTCCACCAGCAAATGAACGGAGAAAGAGGATATGTCCCCCCCCCACCCACACACAAAATGCAATATACTCAACCATAAAAAGAGAGGAATAAGGCCACTTGCAGCAGCATGGATGGACCTAGAGATTATCAGGCTAAGTGATGAAAGTCGATAAAGACAAATATCATACGGTATCACTTATATTTGAAATCTAAGAACAGTACAGAGGAACTTATGCACTGGGTTAGACAAAACATTTGCTCGGGTTTTCCAGCAACATCTTATGAAAAAACCAGAACTTTTTGTCCAGCCCAATACAAATAGAGGAACAAACTCACAGACATAAAAATCTGTGGTCTCAAGAAGGGAAGGGAGGTGAGAGATAAATCAGGACTAGGGGATTAGCAGATATAAGTTGTCATACTTAAAATGGATAAACAACCAGGAATTACTGTATAGCACAGAAGACTATATTCAATATCTTGCAATAACCTATAATGGAAAAGAATAGAAAAAAGTATGAATCATTGTGCTGTAGACCTGGAGCTAACACAATATGAAAATAAACTATATTTTAAATTTTACAAAAAGCTATGCTGGGCAGGCTAGTGAGAGCACGGAAAAGCCTGGACTCTGGCATTAATCGTGCCGTGTGCTCCATTCTGCTGCGTCTACATCACGATCCCTTGGAGGGCTCATGGATTTGCTTCTCTGGATCTTCTGCTCTTTCTCCTAAGTTTGTTTCCTACTTATCACCTGATGCCCTTACTTCTAGCCACTTTTGGTCACTACTATGCTTGTTCAAATGCTCCAGCTCTCAAATCCTGGTGTTGGCATTTTAAGACCAAAAAAAAAAAAGAAAGAAAGAAAGAAAGAAAATGAAGGTTTGAGACTTGATAACTATTACTTTATTAAAAAATGTTCCCAACCTTACAACTTTTCCAAGTGCCGAACTTTCTTATTTTAAATCATTGTGTTTATTCATTATCATACATAAATGGGCTTCTTGTTGAAATTCACATTGTATTGGAAATTCATTTGATCTGGCATCTCTATTTCTTCTCTAATGTTATCAGAAATATTTGTTCTTTAAGAATCACCACTTTTTTATATTGAAAGGTTTTATATATATATATATTCTGCATTCTCCCCGCCCCTCTGAAAATCTCTGTCATAAAATCAATGCAAGACCAGATCTTGGAGCTGTGTAATTCTCATGTGGCTTTGCATAACAATATGATTCAGTTATCTTTGGAATCCAAGCTGACTTTCCTGATCTTCTTAGCTGAATACGATCCCTTCTCCTTTGATTAACCAAAGCTTGGATCAAATAGTTCTCCTGTTGCCCTCTCCTTTTCTCATTAGTGTTTAAGCTCCCTTGAAACTTGAGCTATTGCTTCAAAAGGTCATTGTCAAACTCTAAGCGGATAATAAAGATATTGATCTTTTGTAAAGTGAAAAATGCAATACAAGTCAGTTATCAAGAAATATTTTGATATGCTCTGTACCCTTCAGTGAATGCCTCATACAGAAGAGAGAAGGTATCAGAGATAATATAGGATTTGAGATCCACACATTTGCTAATGACTAGTTCTAGTAATTGTAATTTTCTTTTCTAAAAGATGAGCATAAAAATAACATCTTTCAGAGGGTTTCAGTGTACTCAAGTGAGGAAAAAGAAGTGAAAGTGTTTTTAAATAAAGGCCACACAAACATGTTACCTTAGGAGGTTCCAAATAATTATTGAGTTGAATATGTATTGATTGCTTAATGGCTATAGATAAATTGTCCATGGCAAAATAAGTCATCACTACTGATCATTAAGAATTATATATTACAAAGACAATTTTGGCTTTGACATGGTCCCTTAATTTCTGTTTAGACAGACGATGCTTTAAATTACTCTGTTTTGTGTATTGATATGCAATATATGTGTAACTCTTCTGATGACCTATTTCAAAGGCAACTGTGCATTAATATAGCATATTGCAAAAAACCCTATAACAACTTCATTCATCCACTCATTAATTTGAAAGCTAAATGAATGGGAGATATTATCTGAGTTGAGAAAAAAGGCTTAATTGATTCATAGGAGCTTAACAGACATATAATCAATATGTGCTTTAGTAATGTGGTCACAAATTTTTGTCATTATCACTGGAATATGTTATAATTACTAAATGGTGATAGGTTTCATGAAAAAAGTACACATGAAGCTTATCTTGTTTATTAAACTGTTGATTCACAATAAGCAGTTTGATCTAGTTACTATATTGCTGAAATAGAAAGCAACTTGGTTTTTTTTTTTTTTTTTGAATAATTATCTAATTTTACTTCTACTAGAAATGAGTAGCTTAGTAGCAGTTGGAGGTTTTTGGTTTACCCTTAATGTCACAGCAGTCTCTTCATCTGCAATTCTTTTTCTACTTATTTTTACTTTTCATTTTGGTTGTGTGTGCGTGCATGCGTGTGTGCACTTATATCTCTACTTCCAAAGTTTCTTTGGGTCAGAAACATTTCTATAGATTTTTGTAACTCGGAGCCTTTAATTCAACAAATTAAATATTTGTTGAATATATTCCCGAATTTTTATGGAGCTAAAAAATGAAAATAAATGTTTGGGCATCAAATTCTTTTCACAGAGTCAAAGCAATTTTTGAATTTGGCACCGTGGTAGCAACAATATAAATTCAGCAAGAAACTAAAAGAAACCTCCTTGCCACATTCTACACAAGAGCCCCACACCGCTAAGGCAAAGTCAGCTGCGAAGTGTGAGAGACTCTCAGAGAAAAGTTGTTCACGGTTATCCTGACAGGTCTTGAGGAGAAATATAACTGTGAAGACTTCAGGTGGAGGCGGGAGGTGGGCTGCCTTTGAACACTGGTGTCTGGGAGTCCTCACTGACTTTTCAAGTCTGCGTGAATGTGACCACAACATTCTTTTGGGAGAAAAGTGAGTTAGTTTTAGATTTTTTAAAAATATGTCAGGAGCCAAAAAGTTCACAGGTTGTGCCTAAAAGGTATCTCTAATATTATATAAATTATGAATTCCAACAGAAAAACAGTTCATTTTGGCTGCAAGTTAGTGGGTGCTTACAAAGTGCTGACTATGGGACATTCATTACCCTTAGGCACTGAAGCATCCTGAAGGGCAGCCTTATTTCCCATTTTCCAGAGGGAGAAAGTGAGGCATGCACATGTACGGGAAGGCGGCCACAATGAGCTGGAATTCCCATCACAGGTTGTCTGACTCCACAGCCTGGGTTGTTTTCTAACATAGCTCAAGAAAAAGGCCTAATTGAACACACCGGGTGAGTGCTGAATCAGAAGCCAGACAATTTTTTTTAGGCTTAAATTTTTTTTAGTTTTAAAATCTCTTATTGAAGTATAATTGGTTTGCAATACTGTTAATCACTGCTGTCCGGCAAAGTGATTCACTTACACACATATAACACAAGTGTGTCTATATACACTCATGGTCTTTTTTAAGAAGCATTCTTTTCTACTAGGGTTTATCATAGGCTATTGAATGTCACTCCTGGGCGGCAGGGACTTCTGCGATGAAGCAGAAGCCTGTTTCTTGGTCCTGTATATAAAAGCCGACATCTGCCAACCCCACCCTCCCAGCTCACCTCCCCCAGCCCCAGTTTCCTTGGCAAGCACAAGTCTGCTCTCTATGTCTGAGTCTGTTTCACAGACAGGTTCCTTTGAGTCATATTTTAGAGTCCACATATAAGTGATACCATCTGTTGTTATCTTTCTTTTGCTGACTTACCTCACTTAATACGGTAATCTCTAATTGCACCCATATTGCTGCAAATGACATTATTTCATTGTGCGGCTGAGTAGCATTTTATTGTGTGTGTGTGTATATATATATATATACACCACATCTTTTTTATCCATTCATCTGTCCATGGACATGCAAGTTGTTTCCATATCTTGGCTACTGTTAATAGTGTGTCTATAAACATGTGGGTAGACGTATCACTTGGAATTATAGTTTTGTCCAGATACATGCCGAAGAGTGGGATTGCTGGCTCATGTGTTAATTCCGTTTTTAGTTTTCTGAGGAACATCTATGCTGTTTTCCACAGTGGCTGAACCAACTTATGTTCCTACCAACAGTGTAGGAGGGAGGAACCAGGTAATTTTAAATACAAGAATGAAAAAGTCTGCTTAGGGATACATGTTCAAACTAAGCAATGGCTATCAAAGGAAAAGACGTGCAAGTGACAGGTAAATACTTCTGTTTAAGGAAAAATGCCTCAGGCTCTAAAAAGCCTTAAAAGGAAAGAACTTGATACTAAATTTAATCTTCATACTCAAATACTTTTCTTGTACATCTCATTCTATTTCAATACACATATATGATCTAGAAAACAAGTTAGAATTGTTGGGATTTATGTTAGAAGCATTTTTATTAAATTCAGTTTGCTGTAGAGCTATTATCATTAATATAACTCTGAAAATTGGTTGAGTTGGCAATTACATTTTTTGAAATGCTGGCTTAATTGCTAGCTAATTGCTGCCTGAATTGTACTTAGCAGATGGTTGGAAAGGATGTTGACATAAAATAGTCACATTACTCATCAGAGTCAGCTAGTATCCTGAAACCATTGTTTTTGCATTGGAGTATAAACTATATTTTTTAAAAATTCTGCAACACCTGTATATAATATGAATTTAACTCAATTATTCCAGTAATTGTCAATTAGAAAGATGTACATTTTATGACTGGCATTCTAAGAATGCCAGAAATGAGCATTAAGGAAGTTATTCAGAGGAATGCTTTTAGATTAAAATATTAGTTACATCAGTACATTCTGGGACAGGATGACCTCAAAGTGTTCACAAGAAGCACCCTTGGTGGTAGAGGTAACCACAAATTTAATAAAATGATTAAAAAATTGCTGAGCTACTGTTTCTTTAAATCCCACTAATTTTAAGGAACAGATATTATTTTACTCATTTTATACATTTTATAAGGACCTTTCCAAATTTTTTGCAGCTAGTAAGTCCTGGAAATAAGTTTCTTGTAGGATGCGAACCTAGCTCTGTTAATTTCCAAGACTGGGCCCTTGGATGTTTTAGCAGTATAAATCTATGTGTCCCAGGGAAGATGAATTAGGGAGGAAACAAACTAGAATTGGAGAGAACAGCTAAAAGTTCTTAAAAAAAATAAGAAAAAGGCAACAGAGCATGTGAGTGGGCTTGGGTATTAGCAGTATCATTGGAGAAAAGGACGGAAACTGTATAGACTTAATAGGAGCAGAAGACATTAAGAGGAGGTGGTGTAAATGCACAGAAGAATTGCACAAAACAGGTCTTCATACCCAGATAACCACGATGGTGTGGTCACTCACCTAAAGCCAGACATTCTGGAGTGCAAAGTCAAGTGGGCCTTAGGAAGCATCACTACAAATAAAGCTAGTGGAGGTGATGGAATTCCAGTGGAGCTATTTCTAATCCTAAAAGATGATGCTGTGAAAGTGCTGCACTCAATATGCCAGCAAATTTGGAAAACTCAGCAGTNGAAGCTGAAGCTCCAATACTTTGGCCACCTGAAGCAAAAGAGCTGTCTCGTTAGAAAAGACCCTGATGCTGGGAAAGACTGAAGGCAGGAGGAGAAGGGGATGACAGAGGATGAGATCATTGGATGGCATCACTGTTGCAATGCACATGAGTGTGAGCAAGCTCCGGGAGTCGGTGATACACCGGAAGGCATGGCGAGCTGCAGTCCATGGGGTCACAGAGTCAGACATGACTGAGCGATGCAACAAGGACAGCAACGGTAGAACCGAGAAGACCATTTCAAATGCTCAAAGCTATGCTGACATAAAGATTTTCTCGAACGTTTTATTTTCTTTCTTTTTTGCCTGTGTTTTAAAATCTGGTTATGTTAAATGAGCCACATTAAAGCCTAGCGGAAAAGGCAAGCACAGATGGCTTAGAAATGTATTTATTTATTTTAAGCACACTGTAATTGTTTTGGTTTGGCTGCTGTGTATCTAAATATCAGGTGGGGATTTTAGTAAGGACTTATTACTCTATACAAAGTGCTCATCACAGTGTCCAGACTGTGAAGCCATGTGTGTCTGAGAAATTCAGTGTGTTTACCAGGATGAGCCAAGTAAAAAAATATCCAAGAAGCTGATTATCAAAATGTAAAGAGCTGAAGTGTATGCTGAGATCGCCACATTTAGCTTGTTTTATACACACATTACCCTGTTTTATGTGAAGAATTCTGCCTCGACCTCAAATTTTATGTACGACCGTTCTAGCCCCAGAGCCATCCACAGTGTGAGTCTATTTAGACACAGGGCCGTTAAGGAGGTGATCGAGTTAAAAGGAGGTCACCAGACCCAGGAGGCCCTAATCCCATGTGACTAGAAGCCTAGCAAATACACGTACAGGAGGCCGGAGACGTGGAGACGCGGGGAAGACAGCCACCAGCACGCCAAGGGGAGGCGGGACCAGACGCTTCCCGCAGGCCCTTCGAAGGAACCAGCATGACCGACACCTGGATCTCCAGCTCCCGGCCTCCTGGACTCTGAGGACCAGGTCCCTGCTCTCTAAGCCATCCACAGCAGCCTCAGCACGTGAGCACAGCCACCACATGAGTTTCTTAAACTACTAATATCATTTTGATCAGACAGCATCTTTCTGAGAGTCTTTCCCCTCAGCCCTGGATAAAATTTCAACCCTTCAACATTCTCCCCAGGTTTTCACTCTCTTGTTAACCGTTCTTTATCTCTTGTTTTGTTTAATCGTAATATCCTTGGCTTCTTAACTGACACTGCTAGAGATAAATCTTTGCTTGGGACAGTTATAATAACAATATTATTATCACTAAGGCTTATCATTAAGACTTTCATCATGGGGGACACTATTCCAAGAGCTCTGCACGGGTTAACTCATTTAATCCTCACTCACGACGTATGGAAGCGGTGGTGAGATTATCATTCCCATGTTATAGGCGAGGAAACTAGGGCACAGCAAAGAACCTTCCCCCAAAGCACACAGCTCGCAAAGGCAGAGCCACGACCGGATTCAAGTTACAGCAGTTTCCCGCCCCACCCTCTTCCCTGCTGCTCTCTGCTGTGCTACCAACAGAGACAATAAAACCCGATCACTCGCTGCTTAACAAGACTTGCCTGAGAACGCTATATGCATCAGTCATTTAATTCCCACGACCAAGTGTGATATATGAAGCATTATTATTTCCATTTTACAGATAGAAAATAAATAGAAGCACACGTGGATCCGAGGACTCCCACCCGGCCACAGTATTAGTGATTTGTGCAACACACATTCCATCCCAGACAATCTGAGAACAAAGCCTTTGGTCTCCTCCACTCAGGGAAACGGAAGTCTGTCGTACTTTCTTTCCAGACTCACCTATCCTTCTAGGCTCAATTCACTATTCTCAGTACTATTAAGACTTCTCTAACCCTNCGGACAGAGAATAAATAGAAGCACACGTGGATCCGAGGACTCCCACCCGGGCCACAGTATTACTGTTTTGTGCAACACACATTCCATCCCAGACAATCTGAGAACAAAGCCTTTGGTCTCCTCCACTCAGGGAAAGGGAAGTCTCTCGTACTTTCTTTCCAGACTCACCTATCCTTCTAGGCTCGATTCACTATTCTCAGTACTATTAAGACTTCTCTAACCCTGCTGGCCAAATATTTGAAAGCGTAATAAATACCTTGACCAAAATAATGGATGGAAAGGGATATTTAGTGATACTTTGCTGGATACTAACATTTGTTTCTCTGATTGATGCTTCAACTCTCTACTAAAATCATATGGATTTGGGGGGAGCAACCAACACAGCAACACTTCCTCAGTGTTGAGGATAAGTTCTCAACTACTACTTCTTAAATTTAATTGAACTGTCTTTAGTTGCCTCTTAGGTGTTTCAAGGATCTTATGTCGCTGAAAACTGCACCAACAGATCTCCAAAGGCATAAAAACTTATTGGGATTTCTCTTGCTAGACCTTAGGATTTAAATTAATTACTTAAAGAAATTTATTTAATATTATATTTTTTTCAGAAGGCTGATTTTTTTTTCTACTAAGAACATCTGCCAAAGCTCATAGATGTTTATGTCTTTTCTTTTATAAAGTGTTTATTAGCAACATCGCATCTTTATTTTATGAGTCCATGATGTGGAATGGGACAAGCTGGTTATAGTTTTAGCTCAAGTTGATTTGAAAAAGGACAGAAATACCTAGTGGTGATATAATTTTTTAAAAGAGCAATCCATTTAAAAAGCTTAACAGTATTCAACCTCAGCAAATTATAGCACTAATATATTTTCTTTATATAGTTTTTCTCAGTAGAATTAAACATTATTAAAAATTCTGAAATAAGAAATGACAAATTGCCTAAGCTATAACATTAATTCCTTCCTCTAAACTTACCAAGTCATTTAGTCCTGGGAAATAGCTATTAATAAAAGAGCAAAATATATACCTCAGTAAATAGTCATTCACTTAAGCCAATATTAACATAGTATACTTCACACTTCACTGAAGTTTTTCATGTGTGATTTGAATTTGAAAATTATTGTTCCCACAGACCAGACCAATTGTAAAAGTACTATCAAATAATTAATATTTGTATTCACTCATATATACTTATATACACATACTTCCATATATAATATAGTCTGCTAATATACTTTCATATGCAATTGTGAGTCTAGTTAATCTTGCCAATTCAGTTCAGTTCAGATCAGTTCAGTTGCTCAGTTGTGTCCAACTCTTTGCAACCCCATGAATGGCAGCACACCAGGCCTCCCTGTCCATCATCAACTCCCGGAGTTCACTCAAACTCACATCCATCGAGTTGGTGATGCCATCCAGCCATCTCATCCTCTGTCATCCTCTTTTCCTCCTGCCCCCAATCCCTCCCAGCATCAGAGTTTTTTCCAATGAGTCAATTCTTTGCGTGAAGTGGCCAAAGTATTGGAGTTTCAGCTTTAGCATCATTCTTCCAATGAACACCTGGGACTGATCTCCTTTAGAATGGACTGGTTGGATCTCTTGCAGTCCAAGATCTTGTTTAGATTCATGCTTCACTATAATAACACTAAACTGGAGTTTTTGTGAATTGAGTCTTTAAATATATAGAACTGTATGAAACATTCACAGAATTATTCAGTCTATTGCCTTTCAATATTAATAATTTTATTTAAATTAGCATATTTGAGAGTTAATACACCTATAATAAATTTCAAACAATTATTTACTAGATGGTCTTTACAGAAAGCTAGTTTGGATTATGTTCTCAAGTAGCTGACCTTGGCAATTTGTGCTTCTGCAAACGTCCTTTCATTACTGATTTATTCCAATGTAAGAAAAAAGTCACTAGATTTTTCAGTACTTGGGGATTTCTGAGAGATAGAAACACACTATGCTTGGATGACTCTACCCCCAAAAGAGAATATTAAATTAAATAATAAAGTAAAATAAACTATGGCTGATGTGGAAATGGGAGGCACATCCACATATACCTATAAGACCTCATATCCTCTGAAGAAAGACATGAGATTGGAGTATTTGCACATGCAGGGGCAAGAAAAGACACTAAGTTTATAGATGTTCAGAAAAGGGCTAACTTGCTTCTCCTGAGACTGGAAAGAATGTTAATGTTCCCTGAGTGGGTGGGGAAGAAGAGAGGAGTCCATTATAAATTCTGTTAGAGTGATGAGGACTATACAACACCTTGCAACGTATAGTCCGGGAGAGTCTGAGAGGTCCCATCGACTCTAGAGGCATTCCCTGCAGGGACAGGCACTGTTGAGTGGACAATTAGCTCAGTGTATACTTGGAAGGAAAGTTATGACCAACCTAGACAGCATATTCAAAAGCAGAGACATTACTTTCCAACAAAGGTCCATCTAGTCAAGGCTATGGTTTTTCCTGTGGTCATGTATGGATGTGAGAATTGGACTGTGAAAAAAGCTGAGCACTAAAGAATTGATGCTTTTGAACTGTGGTGCTGGAGAAGATGTTTGTGAGTCCCTTGGACTGCAAGGAGATCCAACGAGTCCATTCTAAAGGAGATCAGTCCTAGGTGTTCACTGGAAGGAATGATGCTAAAGCTGAAACTCCAGTACTTTGGCCACCTCATGCGAAGAGTTAACTTATTGGAAAAGACCCTGATGCTGGGAGGGATTGAGGGCAGGAGGAGAAGGGGATGACAGAGGATGAGACAGCTGGATGGCATCACCGACTCGATGCACGTTAGTTTGGGTGAACTCCCGGAGTTGTTGATGGACAGGGAGGCCTGGCATGCTGTGATTCATGGGGTCGCAAAGAGTCGGACACGACTGAGCGACTGAACTGAACTGAACTGATACTAGTGAGCAAAGAAGTCTTCTCACATGTCATAAAAGAGGCCCAAGAGAGCTACTGGTCAATCCACTTCCTCACTTTCTGAGGGACCAAAATAGCTTGAGGTGCACAATGTTGGGGAATTATACAAGAAAGCAAGTGACTAACAGAGCGGGTTCCTGCAAGAGAGTGAAAGCCTCTCTGTCATGTCCAACTCTTTGTGACCCTATGGACTATTCCATGGAATTCTTCAGGCCAGAATACTGGAGTGGATGGCCTTTCCCTTCTGCAGGGGATCTTCCCAACCCAGAGCTTGAATCCAGGTCTCCTCATTGCAGGTGGATTCTTTACCAGCTGAGTCACAAGGAAAGCCCAAGAATACTGGAGTGGGTCGCCTATCCCTGATCCAGGGGATCTTCCTGACCCAGGAATAGAACTGGGGTCTCTTGTATTACAGGCAGAATCTTTATCAACTGAGCTATCAGAGAAGTCCTATTTTGCAAGAGAGAGATGAGACAAATAACTGGAGGAGATGGATACCAAAGAAGCAAAATCAGTGATAGAAAACGTTAATAAAAGTGCCATGGCTTTAACCCTTAATCAGGCTTCTCAGGTGGTATCATGGTAAAGAATCCACCTGCCAGTGCAAGAGATGCAAGAGACATGAGTTTGATCCCTGGGTCAGGAAGATCCTCTAGAGTAGAAAATGGCAACCTGCTCCAGTATTTTTCCAGTATCTTGCCTGAAAATTCCATGTCAGAGGAGCCTAGTGGGCTACAGTCAGACATGACTGAGCAAAGCACAGCAGCAGCACCCTTTATACAGGAGCAAAGTAAAATAAGATTTCTAGAACTAAAAACTTGATTTTTGAATAAAAGAGTGTTATTAGTAAAACTGTTAAAAAGCAAATTTAGGAGAGCAAAGCTTTAAAGAAGCTATCACACAATGAAGAGTAAAAATAGACACAAACAAAGAAAACAGAATGATAAGACACAGGGGACTGAAGAGAGAGCCCACATACGCAAATATGTGTCCAAAGGAAAAGAGACAGTGAAGTGAGAGCCCACATACGCAAATATGTGTCGAAAGGAAAAGAGACAGGAAGAAATGTTCCATTGATGGCACATGAGAAAGACGATTTTGTTTGTAGAATAAAAAATATAACAAGCAATTCTAAAATTTGTATGGAACCACAAAATTGGACTTTATCACTAAAGCAATTTTAAGAAAGAAGAACAAGGCTGGAAAAAGCATAATGCTCCCTGATTTCAAAGTATATTCCAAACGTATAAATAGTCCAAACAGAATAGTATTGACATAACAACAGACATGTGGATCAGCAAACAAAATAGAGAGCCCAGAAAACCAACAGCCCATACAGAAGAGGTCAGTTAATTTATGGCCAACAAGCAAAAAACGTACAACGGGGAAAGAATAGCCTCCTCAAAAAATGGTGCTGGGAACACTGGACAACTACATGCAAAAGAATGAGACTGGGCCGCTATTGTATACCACACCCCCAAATTAACTAAATGGATTAAAGACCTGAATGTAAGACTTAAAACCATAAGCCTCCCAGAAGAAAATGTAGGCAGTAACCTCTACGACACAGGTCCAGACAACGGTATTTTGAATATGATGCCAAAAGCAAAGGTGACAAAAGAAAAATAAGCAAATGACTACAGCAGACATCACAAGTTCTGTTCCGCAAAAAAAAAAAAAACAAACAAAAAAAACAAACACACACACTCACACCACCAGCAAAATAAAAAGGCAACCTAAGAAGTGGAAGAAAATAATTACAAATCATATCCGATAAGAGGCCAATATGATAAATAGGCAAAGAACTCATACAGCTCAATAACCAAAAAAAAAAAGTCTGATTAAAATATGGGCAGAGGGTTTGAACAGACATTTTCCCAAAGAAGACTTACAAAAGGCTGACAGATACATGAAAAGATGCTCAACATCATTAATCATCAGGGAAATGCAAATCCAAGCCACTGTGAAAAACCCCAGCCTGTGAGGAGCTGATACTGATGCTGAGTTTACGTTCACTTCTTATGCTTGTCCCTCGTGACAAAGGTCTCTTTAGAAGAGGCCTGCTAGTTAAACCTAGGGCTTCCTTGGTGGCTCCGATGGTTAAGAATCCACCTGCAATGTGGGGACTTGGGTTTGGTCTCTGGGTTGAGACGATCCCTTGGAGGAGGGCAGGGCAACCCGTTCCAGTATTCTTGCCTGGAGCATCCCCACGGACAGAGGTGCCTGGCGGGCTTCAGTCCATGGGGTCCCAAAGAGTCGGACATGACTGAGAAAGCAAGTACAGTTAGGCCTAACATCTAACCTTCTTTTTCTTTGTTCTCCATCTCTAGTTTTTACACACTTCTGCTCTCTGTGTAACAGGTTAGTATATATCATCTCCATTAAATTCATAGAGACATTTATGTGCATTGGGTAGTTTCATTTAATGTAAGGATTGCACTTTTATTTTTACCATTTTTTTTATACTATAATTGTGAGGTGTAACATTATTACAGGGAGTTGTTTAATATATATATTTAGAATTTAACAAACATTACTAAAAGCAGTGCCTCTGAATCTGCCACTGAGGGAAATACAAAGAAGGCTGGCAGGTCTTGAGAAAGAAGAATGGCACTGGAGGAATCAATGGTCCTGACTTTAGACTATACTACAAAGCTACAGTCATCAAGACAGGATGGTACTGGCACAAAAAACAGAAATATAGACCAAGGGAGTAAGATAGAAAGCCCAGAGATAGGCACATGCACCCAAAGGCGCCTTATCTTTGATAAAGGAGGCGAGAGTATACAATAGGAAAAGGCGTCTCTTCAATAGTTGGTGCTGAGAAAACTGGACAGCTATATGTAAGAGAACAAATTAAAACCTTCCCTAACAAAAAATAAACTCAAAATGGATTAAAGAACTAATTGTAAGAGCAGAAACTATAAAGTTCTTAAAGGAAAACATAGGCATAACACCCTGACATAAATCACAGTAAGATCCTCTGTGACCTTCTTCCTAGAGTAATGGAAATAAAAACAAAAATTTAAAAATGGTACCTAAGTAAATGTAAAACTTTTGCACAGCAAAGGAAACCACAAATAAGATGAAAAGACAATGCTCAGGATGGGAGAAAATAATTACAAATGAAGCAACTGACAAAGGATTAATCTCAAAAATATACAGGCAGCTCATGCAGCTCAATATCAGAAAAAAAAAATCAAATAATGTGCAGAAGACCTGAACAGACATTTCTCCAAAGATGACATATAGATGGCCAATAAACACATGAAAAAATGCTCAACATAGCTCATTATTAGAGAAATGCAAATCAAAACTACAATGAGGTATCACCTCACACCAGTCAGAATGGCCCTCATCAAAAAAATCTGCAAACAATAAATGCTGGAGGGGATGTGGAGCAAAGGGAACTCTCTTGCACTGTTGGTGGGAATGTAAATTGATACAGCCACTATGGAGGACAGTATAGAGATTCCTTAAAAAACTAGGAATAAAACCACCACATGACCCAGCAATGCCACCATATACACTTTGCTATGCTTAGTCACGTCTGACTCTTTGGGACCCCATGGGCTGTAGCCCGCCAGGCTCCTCTGTCCCCGAGAATTCTCCAGGCAAGAATACTGGAGTGCATTGTCAGGCCCTCCTCCAGGGGGTCTTCCCAACTCAGGGATTCAACTCAGGTCTCCCGCACTGCAAGCGGATTCTTTACCATCTAAGCCACCGAGAAAACCCAAGAATACTGGAGTGGGTAGCTTATCCCATCTCCAGGGGGACTTCCCAACCCAGGAATCAAATGGGAGTGTCCTGCACTGTAGGTGGACTCTACCAGCAGAGCTACCTAGGAAGCCCCATATAGCCTGAGAAAACCATAACTCAAAAGCACAGATGTGCCCTTATGCTCACTGGAGCACTACTCACAGTAGCCAGGACACAGAAGCAACCCAGATGTCTGTTGGCGGATGAATGGATAAAGCCGTGATACATACATAAATGGAATATTACTCAGCCACGAAAAGGAGTGCATTTGAGTTGGTTCTGGGGAGGTGGATGAGCGTAGGGCCTGTTATACAGAGTGCAGTAAGTCAGAAAGAGAAAAACAAATATCAAACATTAATGCATATGCATGAATCTAGAAAAACGGTACTGGGGACCCTAATTACAGGGCAGGAACAGAGATGCAACATAAAGAACAGACTTGTGGACACAGGGGGGCTGGAGAGGATGGGAGGAACTGAGGGAGTGGTGCTGAAAATATATACCTGTGCCGTATGCAAAACAGCTCGCGGGAAGTCGCTGTACAACACAGGGAGCTCAACCAGGCGCTCTGTGACAACCTACGGGGTGGGGCGTGGTGGGGATTGGGAGGAAGGTTCAAGAGGGAGGAGACTTATGTGGTTTGGGAGTGATGAAGTACAAGCTTTCTAAAATTCATGTCTTCGATGCAAGTTAGAAGAGGTATTGTTTGATTTTAGGAGAGAAATAGATAAAATAGTGTTATCTATAACAGTTTAATATATTATTATAGTTGCTAATGAAAAAGAGGGATATAGTAGAATATCCAAATTAAGACTGTAGTGAGGGAAGAGACAGAATTAAAAGCAAATTCATTAAACAAGCATAAGGAAAGGAAGAAAAGAGGAAACGATAATTTAAATACCTGGAGTTAGGGTGGACGAAATATAAACTAAGGTAACAGGCTAGTGAGTAAAACATATGTGAAATAATTTAAGTTTCCCTGTAAAAAACAAAGACTTTCACATTGCTTTCAAAAACAAGGTCCAGATATATGTTATTTTAAGAAAAAGTTTATGCAAAAATAAAGTGATAGTGGTGTTGGTTAAAATGTTCTCTCAAAAGATAAGTCCTAATCCCAGTACCTGTAAATGTTACCTATTTGAAAATACATCTTTGTAGATGTAATTACAGTGAAGTTATTGAGTGAGTCCTAGTCCAACATGACTAATGTGTTCATAAGAAATGGAAGACTCATAGCCACAAAGACACAGGGGAAAACGCGTGTGATGATGGAGGTGGAGACTGGAGCGTTTGGTCAGCAAACCCAGGCATGCCAAGGACTGAAGCATTCCAGAAGCTAGGAGAAAGGCATGGAACAGACTGTCCAGAAGACAGTCTCAGACTGCCCACAGAACTCCTAGAGAAGAGCTCTGGGACACCTTGATCTCAGACGTTCAACCTCTAAAGATCTGTCTTTAAACCATTCAGTTTGTCATAATTTATCACATGTGCCCTGGGAAACTAATGACAAAGAATGGTGGAAAATAAAAGGCAGACTAGGGACGTGCGAACCAAAAGAGTCTTATCAGTAAAGGACCANAAGATCTGTCGTTAAACCATTCAGTTTGTCATAACTTATCACATGTGCCCCGGGAAACTAATGACAAAGAATGGTGGAAAATAAAAGGCAGACTAGGGACGTGCGAACCAAAAGAGTCTTATCAGTAAAGGACCAAGCAATGTATCAAGAAAAGCAAGACTCTAGGGTACAGATGGAAGATGAAGTATTCCATAAATGTGAAAGTGACAATTCTCCAAGCAGTTTCAGAGAAGCAGTACTAAAGAGGGCAGAGAAATAGAGTCTACACTCTAGAAACCGACGCTCTAGAATCCGGCTACAGTTCCGGGCTCTGTTATGAAAGAGCTCTGTGACCTGAGGGATATTTCTTAACTTTTCTACACTTATAAAATGGGAATGATAACAATACTTCAGTTATTGGCAGTTATGAGAACAAATGAATTAATATATTTAATTTATACATGAAAATGTATATATTAATAATGTGTTTAAAATAGCTACCATAGAACAAACATCAAAAAAAGTTAGCTGTTATTTATCTATTACTATAAAACACCATATAAATACTAGCCAAGCAACATGAAATATAAAATAAAACCTCAGGAAAAGAAGAACTTTATAAGGTCAGTAACTGGTAGAGAATTTTAAATAATCACTTTCAGAATTTCATTTATCAATTTGCCACAAAAGAACAAAGTCTAAAGAGTATCGGATGATACAACCAACAAGCTAACAGACACACACAGTATTATACCAAAACAGAAAATAGATCCTATTTCCCACTCACAAAATCTCATTATTATGAAACCAAGATAAATTCGAAGGTACTCAAAAAAGACTTTATAATTCACATTCTCTCTCCATGGCCCAAGAGGATTATAAATCAAAAATAAAAGGCCAGAAACAACTTAACCATTTGAAGATCAAGGTATTTACATAAAAATAACCCCTGGAAACTATCAGTATTCCTGCATCACTGAGGCTCACAGCAATCAAGTGGTGGAGCTGGACAAACCTGCACTTGCCTGAGAAGGGCCAGAAACCACTGGTTCTAAACCAGGGTGGTTACATCTCCTTCAGGAAAATTTAGAAATGCATAAGCACATACACACTTGTTAAAAAGAGTGAAGAGTGCTGCTGGCCTTGAAGGTTTGAAAGTCAGGGATGCTGACTGCTCTGCAAAGCTTGGGATATTCCTTCACAGTGTAGAACTGCCAGGGCCAAAGCATCAATAGTACTCCCATCGCTAAACAGCATTCTACAAGTGACTCCATGGCAAAGCATCCACAGATGCTCAAGATATTTCTATTTAAACTTAACACTACTATGGTTTAAAAAACAAAAACAAAAACAGTCTTCTATAAAAACAGAAGACAATTCAGTGCTCAATTTTCCACAGCAAGAACCAAATTCAAGAACTTTCTTTGTTTTCGAAAACAGACAGCATATAAGATTGTTTAGAGATTGTTGCAGAAACTCATTTTCTTTTATTACTAAGACTCAAAAAGGGAATTCACATTTTTTTTAATCCATAGAAGAATTAGACAAATAGATGAGTCAGTACATGGGGAAATAAATGCAAATTTATGTAATTTGCTATTTAGTTTAGATTAGCTAATTTAAATTCTGAGTGCACCAAACTTAGTTAACAGAAGCAGCAGTGCTGAGGGCAACTATTTTTCACACTTCTTCGTATAAAACAAAGTATCTCAACAGTGTTCTTCCTTAGTATTTCGGATGGTGCTAAGGTACAAGGCAATGTTCTAGAGAAGACAGAGTACATAGTGCTGAGAATGAAGGCACATGGGTTTAGTGTTGGCTCTTCCATCTACTGGCCATGTACCATTCTCCACGCTTCAGTTCAGTTCAGTCCCTCAGTCGTGTCCAGCTCTTTGCACCCCCATGGGCTGCAGCACACCAGGCTTCCCTGTCCTTCATCAACTCCCAGAGCTTGCTGAAACTCATGTCCATCGAGTTGGTGATGCCACCCAACCACCTCATCCTCTGTCGTCCCCTTCTCCTCCTGCCTTCAACCTTTCCCAGCATCAGGGTTTTATCCAATGAGCCAGTTCTTCGCTTGATGATTTAGCTTCTCTGTGCTTACCCATCAGTAACATTAGGATAAAGGATTACTTGTCTTGAAGGACGGATGCAAAGTAACTAGAAACCCCCTACAGGGACCTACCAGGTTGCCCTGGAACTGCCTGGGCTCTGCCTTACTCCCACCACCTTTCCTCTTCACTCTGCGGCCCTGGTTTCCTTGTTCCAGGGGGAGGTCTCTGCACCGACCCCTCTCTCTGCCCAGATGCTCTGCCACCGACAGCTTCATGCGCACACTCCTTCCCCTGCTTCCACAGGGTCTCTGCTCAAACAGCACCTGACAAGGTGCCTCAGAGAGGCAGCCGTGCACCGTGCCGTGAAACATGGCTCTTCTCTTTCTGTCACTTGATTCTACTTTATTCTTTGACACGGTGATGCTCTACCGTGTTAAATCCTCAGATTTTACCTTGCTTGCTATTGTCTGTCTCTTCTCTGTAGACTGTAACCTCAAGAAATGCAAGGAAAACTGCTGTCTCTACCTTAGGAATAATACTCTCATAACAAATTATATTTTTCTGGATCTGTCCATACAAAAACTTAACAATGTGTTTCGCTGGTTAGTTTGTAGCTCTACTTTTTATGAATTCACGTGAGATTATATCAATATTATTTTTTATGGCATTACATATGTTTTCAGACACCATTCTCCTGATTTAGAATAGTATGGAAAGTTACCCTTTAAGCCTGTCTGCTATTTCCTGCTTAGTTATCCCAGGGCCCAAATATTCAGAACAGGCACTGACTTTGCACACTGCTTCTCTGCAAAGATGCTCGATGGCTCTTTTTGGAAGTGAGATTTGGCTCTTCACCGGAAGCAGCGTGTTATATATATTTCGAGACCCGGATGTGCCCCAAGCTAGGTGGGCCAAGAGCACGTTCTTCGCTCTGATAAGACACCTTTCTGATCGCTCCCAGGTTCGTGTTAGCCGTGTTGGTGTCTGTCTCCACCACGTTACTCCAGCGTGGTGGAGTGGAAAGCAGAGACCGCTGCTCATCCATGTGAACTTTCGCTCATGCATCGTCCATAGCAACCCTGCCGTAATTCTTGGTTAATTTGCTGAGCACACACATTCACGCACTGGTACACGCCCCCGCCCTTCTCTACGGGGAAGCGAAGACTACTTACATTTCGAGCCCGAAGAGGAAGACCCGCCGACCGCAGACCTCGATGCTCCCTTCATGGAGAACACGCCTTTCCCCCTGCGGGTGGTCGCCACCGGCGCTCGGGGCCGCTTCAGCGGGATGGCCGCGCGCGGCGGCGGGGGCACGCGGCCGCGGTAGTCCAGCAACCTTCGCGAAACACAAAGGCGGCTGAGAGCCGGCTCACGCCCCGCTCTGCCAAACGCCCGAGGCGGCTAAGAGCCGGCCTTGCAAAAAGCGTCAACAGATTTTTAATAGTGCAATCAGGAAGACTCATTTTCGCTAAAGCAGGAGGATGCTAATATAGTCTATGCTTTCTGAACATTAAAATCCGACTCTTCATACGAACTCACTTTTATTAAGGCATGAAAGAACAAAGAACTTTGCAGTATGCTGGAGTTATGCTGACCTTCATTCCCAAGTATATTTCTTTGCTTGATTTAACACACTTATCCTTCTTAGGAACAGAAATCTTCCTTTTCCCCATCAGATACTTAGTAAGACATTAGTTTGAAAGGAGGAAAAGATCATGCAGAATCAGGGACAGAGCCAGGAAAATTAGTGTATCATCAGAAAACAGCTCAGAAGGGGGGAAAAATAGAAGCATGACTGGTTTAAAGAGGGCAGCTGTGAGAGAAAACTCAACATGGTTCCTTCCCTCTCACTAAGCACTTTCTTAAGTAATGAAAAGTCTTTCTGACTATAGAAAAAAGGGAGCTGAACTTGGATGAAAGGCTGGTAGCATGAGCACAAAACTTTCTTGACTAAAGAACTGATAGAAAATGCTTATCAGGATGATATTTTATTTTTCTGACCATTTGGTAGATGTGGAAATTGAGACTAGAGATGTTTGTAGTTAGTTATTAAAAATTCCTCTAACAAAGAATACCGATAAAAAACGCTGAAGCTTCTGCTTAAAAGCGAAAAATGATATTCACTATAACCAATGTATTTGCATTAGACAATGAAAGCGATAAAGTATAACAGTATTTACATATTTATATAAATATGTAATTAATATATTCAAAGCCTCATATTATACTGCATACACACAATAAATTTTTGTGTGACTAAGCACATTTGAGCAGCATAAAAGGACCAGAGGGAAAAATGATATATATACATAGATGTATATATACTCATTTTTTTTTAACCTATTTGCTACTGAGTCAGAGGTATTATTGCATTGTCTACTATAAATAAAATAGCATTATTGACTTAGAATGATGGTTATTATATATTTTATTATGACACTATTATATGGATTCTCATAATTGGTTTAAAACAGTCAATAGAAAATCTAATGTGAAAGACAGAAATGAGAAAATGAGAACAGCTTTAAATTTTAAAATACTTAAAACCTTCTATAATTGGTTATTTTATAAAATTACATCTCATTGTTATATACAGATGGAAATGTGATAATCTCTTTTTGGAAAATAGTATATGAAAGATAATGATTAAGATAGGCTGGTTTCCAAGCATTCATTCAGAAACACTGAATATTAAGACACTAGGGGGAAGAAAAGTTGGAGGTACACAAGCCACATTTGAAGCAGACCTTGGGACTAAGAATGTCTTTTATATTAGAGAGCTAACGGATTCAAAAACAATGATTTGGGAACATGCTAGGAAATACTAAGAGATGTCTGGAAAGGAAAAGGAATGAAAGGAGACAGAGTTCAAGAGAGGGGTCNATGTAATTAATATATTCAAAGCCTCATATTATACTGCATACACACAATAAATTTTTGTGTGACTAAGCACATTTGAGCAGCATAAAAGGACCAGAGGGAAAAATGATATATATACATAGATGTATATATACTCATTTTTTTTTAACCTATTTGCTACTGAGTCAGAGGTATTATTGCATTGTCTACTATAAATAAAATAGCATTATTGACTTAGAATGATGGTTATTATATATTTTATTATGACACTATTATATGCATTCTCATAATTGGTTTAAAACAGTCAATAGAAAATCTAATGTGAAAGACAGAAATGAGAAAATGAGAACAGCTTTAAATTTTAAAATACTTAAAACCTTCTATAATTGGTTATTTTATAAAATTACATCTCATTGTTATATACAGATGGAAATGTGATAATCTCTTTTTGGAAAATAGTATATGAAAGATAATGATTAAGATAGGCTGGTTTCCAAGCATTCATTCAGAAACACTGAATATTAAGACACTAGGGGGAAGAAAAGTTGGAGGCACACAAGCCACATTTGAAGCAGACCTTGGGACTAAGAATGTCTTTTATATTAGAGAGCTAACGGATTCAAAAACAATGATTTGGGAACATGCTAGGAAATACTAAGAGATGTCTGGAAAGGAAAAGGAATGAAAGGAGACAGAGTTCAAGAGAGGGGTCATCCTCTGCGCATAAGCCAAGTCCATTAGCGCCGAGGAGCTGCCAGCAAAGAACAGGCCACGGATGCCCACACATTACAGCTGACTTCAAAGGGCAGAGGCCGATGAGGCCGAAAGGCGCTACGGACCATACTCATACCACTAGGGGCTCGCAAATCAGAAGGGTCAACTAAGCCTGCCCCTCATTTCAATCAAAAACCACGACCTACATTATGTATTTATACGTTGAATTCACAGAGCAACCTGAGTCAGTGAACCAAATTGCAAAAGGCGCTTTTCCTGGGCTGCCGCCCGCAAAGTGACTGAAAGAGCAGAAACGTGACAGCTGGCCCATCTCTTCCGGGTGGAAGTTGCTGCCTGAGACAAGAAAGGGAAGCTCTTTTGGAGGAATCATTTCCCCAGGACGTCAAAATGCCATTTAGCAGGCTCATGAAATAAACTAATCTACACACTGAGTTAAGAAAATCTCTAAAGCACCCTGACATGTAAAATGGTGTAAGAGCGCTACACTGGATGTCAGGCCAGGAGAAGACATCACAGTCAGTACTACTTTAATGATAGTGCAATTCAATAATATTTTATACAGAACCGCACTGGTCATCAATATTTCTGTTGTTTCCCCCCAGACAAGGATTAGAAAACTTCCAGTGTTGGCCAGGTATGAGCTCATGCTGAAAAAACAGAGCTGCATTTGTTCACTATGTTTGTGACATATTTTTAGCATAGGATGTGCATTTTAGCAAAGCAGTATATGTTGTGTTCTTTGTTGTAAGTTCTTGTAGGGAGGGGTCCTTGTTTTCTGAATATTTGGATGTGTTACTTTCAGAATCAGGTAAGGTTTTGTCAATTCATTCTGTCTCTCTGTTGGGAAGACATGCAGCATTAGAACTTGATTTTGATAAAAGTGATGTTGTAACACACAAACAAAGCTAAAAGGGCATTTCATATGAGAGCATGATTTTAAGTTTTAATGGAGCTGGAAGTTTGTTACTTTTCACTGGGCAATGCTGAGCTTACCAGAAACCCAAAGAAGGAAGATGGGGAGTTGTTTTCAAGCATGGAAACATATTAATAACAAGATAAGGACGGGAAGCAAGGCGTTCTCTAGGACTGCAAGATGTAGGAGTTCTAAATACAGAAGGAAGTAGGTGAAAGGCAGCCTATGAAGGAGACACAAGCATTGGCTTTCTCATCAGAATCCTGTCTACGGCAAATCAGAGAAAATAGTCCAAGAGAAATTTCATCTGATAGAATTCAATGAAATTCAAATCTCCAAGGTCACTTGAAAACTTAAAATTCTTTCTCTCTTCTTGGTATTTTGTTCTTCCACTCTCAGAATTTCCTTTAATGGCCCTTCATTTCCCCTAATACTATTAGAATACTGTTTTTCCTATTATGTTTACAGGTCAAACAAATAATGATTTAAAGTCAAACACATAATTCTCCTTTCTCTAAGGCCTATTTTAAAAGAAAAACTTTAAAAGACCTATTCTCAAGCAATAAATAAAGTAAATGTCAGATTTTAATAAAAACAGCAGATTGAGGAAGTTTGAGGATCTATTTTATTCAATAAACATTTCTACTTTTCATGTGACCATTTTCTGTTTGGAGTTTTGTTTGCTTTAATAATATCTGAGATGTGTCATTTCATTGTCAAACAAAAGCTGAAAAGTGGTAAGCAATTTTAATATCTATTTATTTGATAAAAAATAGACACAGCTTGTGTATAAGATGTGTATAAGAGACAGTGCCTGAGAAGGGCCAGAAACCACTGGTTCTAAACCAGGGTGGTTACATCTCCTTCAGGAAAATTTAGAAATGCATAAGCACATACACACTTGTTAAAAAGAGTGAAGAGTGCTGCTGGCCTTGAAGGTTTGAAAGTCAGGGATGCTGACTGCTCTGCAAAGCTTGGGATATTCCTTCACAGTGTAGAACTGCCAGGGCCAAAGCATCAATAGTACTCCCATNATAATTTTGAATTCTTATTTTTACTAAAAGCCTCTTATTATTAAACTTCAACAATAAAAGAGCAACATTTTAATGCATTTTCAGAAAATATATACGGAAAAAATAACCAGTCTCTTACCCTAAAACAGTTACTGTCATTTTCTGATCTTTTTTCCATAAGAATTTGTATTTTTTTATATAACTGAAATAATAATGTATTATATTTATTATAATTATAATACATTTATTAGAATTATAATTACTGTATTATACAGTAATGTATCCTAGCTAATTCTCTTTGGTTTATATTAAAAACATTTCCCAGGTTTGCTAAATGGTCTTCCTAATGTTTATTTTTAGCTCAGTTGGTAAAAAATCCACCTGCAATGTAGGAGACCCCAGTTCAATTCCTGGGTAGGGAAGATCTGCTGGAAAGGGATAGGCTACCTACTCCAGTATTCTTGGGCTTCCCTTGTGGTTCATCTGGTAAAGAATCTTCCCTGGGTTCGATCCCTGGGTTGGGAAGATCCCCTGGAGCAGAGAAATGCTATCCACTCCAGTATTCTGGCCTGGAGAATCCCATGGACTGTATAGCCCATGGGGTTGCAAACAGTTGGACATGACTGAGCTAACTTCACTCATTCACATTTAAGTTCTGTGGTGCATTTTCACAAGTAGATATACCACAGTCTGATAAATCATTACTTGATTGCTGGGCTTTTAATTTGATGCCCATTTTTCACTGTAATTGGAGGGACTGATGTTGAAGCTGAAACTCCAATACTTTGGCCACCTGATGTGGACAGCTGACTCATTTGAAAAGACTGTGATGCTGGGAAAGGTTGAGGGCAGGAGGAGAAGGGCAAAACAGAGGATGAGATGGTTGGGTGGCATCACCAACTCAATGGACATAGCTTTGGGTGGACTCTGGGAGTTGGTGATGGACAGGGAGGCCTGGCATGCTGCAGTTCATGGGGTCACAAAGTCAGACACGACTGAGCCAACTGAACTGAACTGAACTTTCACTATCAACCAATGTGATTTTAAAATTCACAAAAAAATTGAAAATGTGATATTTGTGTATTATTTTGACACTGAACACTAGATTATCATTTAGATTAATTAATGACTTGAAAATCAGTAATTATCTGTTTTCTTCTAAATTTCCCACATAAAAATACTTTTTTATTTTTCTTACTTATAGACCCAAATTTATAGTCACTATGTGATTCAGTGCTAACCAAAAAGTGTAGTCTGGACTTTGGGTTAAACAACAGAACCAAAATCTGACCACCTATTTGGGGCCATGTTCTCCCTGGACCCTTTTAGCAGATAAATGAAGATCAATAACTAGAATCGGAGATCTCTGGCTGTGCCTTCATTCAACCTTGTTGAATGACAAATAGGATTTCTATCTTGAGCTTATTTGACTTCTGATAAACAGAATCTATAAAACCAAACTAAGATGCCTATTCATTTTTTAAAAAGGCTATATTTGAAATCCACATGAATGATTCTAGCCTAGTAGAATATCTGCTTTCTGTACTGTTTGAACTACTTGAAATTCATAAAATCTGTTTATAATTTCTACCTTGACTTCAAATAAGCTTTTGGTTACAGCTGAATCCAAAAAATGCTTTTTATAGGCACACTTTACTTGAGACCAGTAAATAAGTAATTCTTATTTCTGTTTTTTTGTCACTAAACTTTTCCATGATTTTCCGTGAAGCCACCCTTGCCAACAGCCCACCCTCTACCAGCAAGCCCCGTCCCTGGTCTTGTACAAATGCTTCTTGAACATGCTTTTAAAGGGTTGACTGTGATTATTAATGATCTATTTTACAATATCTTGATCTTAATCTAATCTTTATATTTTGTACAATTTTGGTATCTTGTTAAAAAGTGAATGGATTCAAGTAGCAATTGTGAGGTTATGAATCAATAAAGTGATTCTGTTTAATTCTTAGAATTCTGTAATGTGTGTCTTGTTAAGCCATTTTGCCCATGAAGGAAACCTGTGGGAAATGGATGAGATAACCCCCCCACACACCACGTGTAACCAGTCCACACACATGCACTGAGGCCTGCAACTCGCCTTCTGACTCCGAATCACATCCTCCGCCAACCGTGCCATGCGAAGGCTTCCGAGGGTTTTAAGTGGAATCCCATTCTACCAGATGGTAATTTAAATTTGCATAATGAAACAGACGTTGCNTCCACACACATGCACTGAGGCCTGCAACTCGCCTTCTGACTCCGAATCACATCCTCCGCCAACCGTGCCATGCGAAGGCTTCCGAGGGTTTTAAGTGGAATCCCATTCTACCAGATGGTAATTTAAATTTGCATAATGAAACAGACGTTGCTTCTTGCTAATATGTTTTTCCAATATTCATGTATATATACTGTGCTCTATAATCAATGATCCGAGACAAGTACAACTTGACTTAGAGCTGTTTTTCATTAACTGCAACTCTGGTAGCTTCTCCTATGTTAATTTACTCAATGTCAAAATGGATCCAGAACTGAGCAATGCCCCATGTTGAATCACTGATATGTATGTGTATACACACACACACACACACACACACACACACACACACACACACACATATTTAAGGTTAGGCAGCGCCTGCATTTCTTCTTTTTTTTTTCTACCAATAGAAGTTTGCTCATTACTGGAGGTTATAAATGCCTCAGTGCCTTTCCTGGTACTATTGAAGAGAGGTTGCTTTAAAACTGCTGATATCTCAGAAATTGAAAACATTCCTCGAGAATATTCAGTAGAATTTTAGGTATACTTCTNCTGATTTGTTCTGCAGAGTTAAGCAGGAAATCTTTTGAATCAAAAAGTATTCTGTGTTTTGAAAATGTCATTAAAAATGTTTAAAATGTCACATCTTTGAGATTGAAGAAATAAAGATCAGTCATTCTTGGCTGGATGAACAGGATTTAATTGGAAAGTGAGGCTTTGAAACTTTTGCCAGTGCTTTTATAGTGCAACTCTGGGATTTGTAATGTCTCTGAAAGCACTAAATAACTTTTTAATGTATTTTTTCTGAATAATTAAGGGTTATTTAGGCCTCCATGATGACTCAAATGAATGTGAAACTGAGAAGAGAGCATGAAGTGTTAGTATGCAGGAAACTGGCAGCTCTTTAAACAAAAAGCCTAAGCTGGATTCCATTCCAATGACTACCGATATGCTGCATGTCTTTATGGACACTGCATCATCTTTCCTTGTGTTTTCTTGTATTGAAAAAACTATAGTANAACTGAGAAAAGAGCATGAAGTGTTAGTATGCAGGAAACTGGCAGCTCTTTAAACAAAAAGCCTAAGCTGGATTCCATTCCAATGGCTACCGATATGCTGCATGTCTTTATGGACGTTGCATCATCTTTCCTTGTGTTTTCTTGTATTGAAAAAACTATAGTATCTTTAGTATCTATTTTATCTACATGAGAATTAGTAAGGATTCAATAAGCAACAAAAAAATAAAAGCTAATCAATACCTTGAGCCCTCTATGGAGAGTATTTACTGCTAGGGAATTATTTACATAATCAAGCATGATTCAGCTAGAAAGCCAGCTTTAGGTATATATTATGGTGCTAAAAAAAAAAAAAGGCAAGAATTTATTCTCTTCAAATAAGCTTAACTAATTTTCTTTTCTTTGAGCTGGGTTGATTTCAGATGAGTGAGAGCCAAGCATTTTCTTTCGCATCCTTACTTCTAGTGAGTGATTGTGTTCAGGACAGATGACATAAGCACATAAGACTAAGATTTTATTTCAAACTGGATGAATAGCACCCCCTCATGCAGTATTTCTACATATGACATCTAAACTCTCTGAGTCANTGGTGCTAAAAAAAAAAAGGCAAGAATTTATTCTCTTCAAATAAGCTTAACTAATTTTCTTTCCTTTGAGCTGGGTTGATTTCAGATGAGTGAGAGCCAAGCATTTTCTTTTGCATACTTACTTCTAGTGAGTGATTGTGTTCAGGACAGATTACATAAGCACATAAGACTAAGATTTTATTTCAAACTGGATGAATAGCACTCCCTCATGCAGTATTTCTACATATGACATCTAAACTCTCTGAGTCACCATTTCTATTTTATTCATAAATACATTCAGTAAACATATCTGTCTTCAATCAGATTATATGCTTACCCTTTCCAATGTGGCTTCACATTTTAAAAACTAATTCCTCAAAAACAGTATTAGTGGCAACACGGAAACGGTGGCAGCTGCCTTAGTTAGCACACCTGTCACAGCCTTAATTGTTTTGATATGATTCCATAGTGTCACTCAAGATTAGTTCTCCTCATTGTGGAATTTTATGTATGCCAAGTTTAGCAATTTATTTTCTTATATATAGGTATTTGATGTCTATAAATTTCTTAGATAAGTTAGAATTGTGTGATAAAGACATGATTTTAAATGCTCCACAGATTTTGTAGTCTCATTAGGTTTGCCTTTTAAAAATAATTAAATGGTGAAAGTTGTAATGGCTGAGAGTTCAGATGGTACAGTTAGACTGGTCAATATTATTTTTACAAGTTTAACAACATTTACGTTAAACAGTCATGTAGCCTGTATGATACCAGATTTGTTGCTGGGTTTAATGGACTTAATGACTGAACAGGTGCTTTTTTTTTTTCTACATGTATTTATATCAAATGATAAATTAATTTAAAATGACAATTATGATCAAAGATCTCATCCAACTTTTGGAGAGAAGCTCCCTATGATATATAATCACATATAATGACAACAATTTCAAAATAAAACTGATATGAATTGTGGCATTTGGCTTAATGTGACACTTTATTATATGAACAAATTAGATAGTAGTGAAAGTGCTGATAGCACTCTTTTGAAATATCATCAGCTATAAAGTCCTGCACCACTGCTTTCTTTATAAGCAGAACTTAAATAAATCTATTTTATGATCCTATGTATTTTCTTCCCTCCAAGTAACACTATATTCCTGCCTGCTATAATCTGCAATTACTTCCTTTTCCCCAAGGAGAACATTTCACTGAAGCAGTAAAAGCTGCTTCAGTCACAATCAGTCTCTCTGTTTCCTAAGACATTTTTTAAATTGTAAGAACTGAGGAAGACTCTTTGATGACTGTACTGTTTTTGTTTTTTTTTTTTTAGTATTGAAGCATAATGATTGCTTCTTAAAAGTGTGTCCTGAAACCCATGCATTCAAGACACCACTGTCAAAATATATACATACATGATTGATTATCCAATTTATTGGTGATATTGTGTATGCTATCATAGTGCAGTTTAAATGATTTTGACAAGTATAGAAGAGCGTCATTGACAAGTGCAGAAACAAATGATGGGTTTAAGCGTTAAAATGTTTTTACAGCATTTTAGTGAGTGGCAGGTTGATAAATTAAAATTACAGTTGTAGCATCAGGCCTGAAAGCACAACTGCTTTAGATTACAAAAATAGCACTGTGGAAACTTTGTGTACTCTCCAGAGAAGTAGCCTGGAGGACCTTGGAAAAAATGAAACAAGTGCAGTTGCTAAAAGAATCATTAATTTTGTGGTAGCACAGTGTCTAAAAAAATTAAAAGAATAGATTTTTAGAAGAGGAAAATTGACTTTATCCCCNACATAAGACTAAGATTTTATTTCAAACTGGATGAATAGCACCCCCTCATGCAGTATTTCTACATATGACATCTAAACTCTCTGAGTCACCATTTCTATTTTATTCATAAATACATTCAGTAAACATATCTGTCTTCAATCAGATTATATGCTTACCCTTTCCAATGTGGCTTCACATTTTAAAAACTAATTCCTCAAAAACAGTATTAGTGGCAACACGGAAACGGTGGCAGCTGCCTTAGTTAGCACACCTGTCACAGCCTTAATTGTTCTGATATGATTCCATAGTGTCACTCAAGATTAGTTCTCCTCATTGTGGAATTTTATGTATGCCAAGTTTAGCAATTTATTTTCTTATATATAGGTATTTGATGTCTATAAATTTCTTAGATAAGTTAGAATTGTGTGATAAAGACATGATTTTAAATGCTCCACAGATTTTGTAGTCTCATTAGGTTTGCCTTTTAAAAATAATTAAATGGTGAAAGTTGTAATGGCTGAGAGTTCAGATGGTACAGTTAGACTGGTCAATATTATTTTTACAAGTTTAACAACATTTACGTTAAACAGTCATGTAGCCTGTATGATACCAGATTTGTTGCTGGGTTTAATGGACTTAATGACTGAACAGGTGCTTTTTTTTTTTCTACATGTATTTATATCAAATGATAAATTAATTTAAAATGACAATTATGATCAAAGATCTCATCCAACTTTTGGAGAGAAGCTCCCTATGATATATAATCACATATAATGACAACAATTTCAAAATAAAACTGATATGAATTGTGGCATTTGGCTTAATGTGACACTTTATTATATGAACAAATTAGATAGTAGTGAAAGTGCTGATAGCACTCTTTTGAAATATCATCAGCTATAAAGTCCTGCACCACTGCTTTCTTTATAAGCAGAACTTAAATAAATCTATTTTATGATCCTATGTATTTTCTTCCCTCCAAGTAACACTATATTCCTGCCTGCTATAATCTGCAATTACTTCCTTTTCCCCAAGGAGAACATTTCACTGAAGCAGTAAAAGCTGCTTCAGTCACAATCAGTCTCTCTGTTTCCTAAGACATTTTTTAAATTGTAAGAACTGAGGAAGACTCTTTGATGACTGTACTGTTTTTGTTTTGTTTTTTTTAGTATTGAAGCATAATGATTGCTTCTTAAAAGTGTGTCCTGAAACCCATGCATTCAAGACACCACTGTCAAAATATATACATACATGATTGATTATCCAATTTATTGGTGATATTGTGTATGCTATCATAGTGCAGTTTAAATGATTTTGACAAGTATAGAAGAGCGTCATTGACAAGTGCAGAAACAAATGATGGGTTTAAGCGTTAAAATGTTTTTACAGCATTTTAGTGAGTGGCAGGTTGATAAATTAAAATTACAGTTGTAGCATCAGGCCTGAAAGCACAACTGCTTTAGATTACAAAAATAGCACTGTGGAAACTTTGTGTACTCTCCAGAGAAGTAGCCTGGAGGACCTTGGAAAAAATGAAACAAGTGCAGTTGCTAAAAGAATCATTAATTTTGTGGTAGCACAGTGTCTAAAAAAATTAAAAGAATAGATTTTTAGAAGAGGAAAATTGACTTTATCCCCTTATCCCCTTTTCCCTGGAGACCTAGAGAAAATTGGATCCACACCATCAAAAGATAGGTTTTGAACTGGCCATTAGTGGCCCCATGCTGTCTGATGGGTGTATTTAAAGCTTACAGGCAGTTTCTTGTTAACTCTTCCTGAGTTTCAATGTTACACCTGGATTTTAGCCTGTCATTCTGTCACCACGATCCCACCAAATTCAGTTGAACTTCCCTAAGACATCACTCAATCACTCACTGATTCTGATACTATTAAAGAAAACAATATTTCATCAGGCATTTCTTTTCCATTCTTTTTTTCCTTTGAGATTTGATTGTTTTTAACAAATGAAAACTGCATACCTTTAAGGTACACAATATGATGTTTTGAAATTACGTACACATTATGAAGGGCTTCCCATGTGGCCCTAGTGGTAAAGAACCCATCTGTCAGTGAGGAGACATTAGAGATGCGGGTTCGATCGCTGGGTTGGGAAGATCCACTGGAGGAGGGAATGGCAACTCCCTCCAGTATTCTTGCCTGGAGAATCCCATGGACAGAGGAACTGTGGTGTTGGAAAAGAAACTTGAGAGTCCCTTGGACTGCAAGGAGACCCAACCATTCAATCCTAAAGGAAATCAGTCCTGAATATTCATTGGACGGACTGGTGCTGAAGCTGAAACTCAATACTTTGGCCACCTGATGCAAAGAGCCGACTCATTGGAAAAGACCCTGATGCTGGGAAATATTAAAGGCAGGAGGAGAAGGGGACGACAGAGGATGAAATGGTTGGATGGCATCACTGACTCAACGAACATGAGTTTGAGTAAGTTCCAGAAGGACAGGGAAGCCTCGCGTGCTGCAGTCCCTGGGGTCGCAAAGAGTCAGACATGACTGAGCGACTGAACTGAACTGAACTGAATCCTAACAGGTGAGATTGATGTCATTCTGCTCAAGTTCTGATTCTTTTCAAGTCATGCCTGAGCTACTGCAACAGTGTTCTAATTGGCTCTGTTACAACCTCACTTTGGAGAACATTCTTCAGTTAAAAGCAAAACAGACAAACAAATGTACATAACAATAATTCAAAGTGAAAAGTGAAGGTGAAAATCTCTCAGTCATGTCCAACTCTTGGCGACCCCATGGAATAATCCATGGAATTCTCCAGGTCAGAATACTGGAGTGGTTAGCCTTTTGCTTCTCCAGGGAAACATCCCAACCCAAGGATCGAAGCCAGGTCTCCTGCATTACAGGCGGATTTTTTTTTACCAGCTGAGCTACCAGGGAAGCTCACAATAATTCAATGACTCTACTAAATCCACAGAAGGTAAAGAAAGTTCTTTGCATTAGTATAATTTCTTTGCAAAGAACCACTAATTTAGCCCACCCATCTTAATCTCTCCTCTCTTCATGAACCAGCTGGACTGGGGTGCCCAACGTGCTTGCTGCAGCCAGTTCTCCCTGCTGCCAATTCTTCCTTCCAATTCCTTCTTCCAGGGATGCTATTCTTACTACTTCTCTATTGAATTCTTAGTTCACATGGAGGATAGACTCAAGTTCCACTTTTTGTTTTAAAAGTTTTCTGGACAATTTGGCTAACTTTTTAAATGTCTCAATTCCTAGATCAAACATTTTAATCCCTAAGTGATTGACCAACACCAATCACTTGACACTAGGCTATAATTCTCTTGTTTACTTTTTGAAGCTCTTATAATTATCCCTAAGGTGGTATTGCTTTACTATTTTCATGCTCTTATGGAAGTTTTAAATACTGTACTTGTTATTTTATATAAATGTAAGCACATTTCAAAATTGTGTCCTGTCTTCATGCTCTTTTTTTCTTGTCTATCTTCCTCAAAGATCTCCAAGGTAAAGTCCTTGTTCACGACTCTTGATTTCACTCTCTTCTGAGCTTCTTCTTCAAGAATTCAATTCCATTACCACTTTTCTAGAATATGCAGGCCTTTGGATTTAATTAGCTGGAATTTCTGTCATTCAGAAGAACTCTCTTCTTTAGGAAAGATTTATAATATAACTTAGTTGTTGCACAAAGTATTGATGACAAATGATATCTATTTTCTCTTTACTATGTGTCAGATACTTTTCTAAGCACTTTGCAATATTATCTCACTCACAACAGCCCTAATAGTTAGTTATTACCTCAAGGGAGAAAATGGAGGTTCAGAGGACTTAAATTGCCCAAGGCACCTAGCTGGGAAAAGACAGAATGGANACTCCAGTATTCTTGCCTGGAGAATCCCATGGACAGAGGAACTGTGGTGCTGGAAAAGAAACTTGAGAGTCCCTTGGACTGCAAGGAGACCCAACCATTCAATCCTAAAGGAAATCAGTCCTGAATATTCATTGGACGGACTGGTGCTGAAGCTGAAACTCAATACTTTGGCCACCTGATGCAAAGAGCCGACTCATTGGAAAAGACCCTGATGCTGGGAAATATTAAAGGCAGGAGGAGAAGGGGACGACAGAGGATGAAATGGTTGGATGGCATCACTGACTCAACGAACATGAGTTTGAGTAAGTTCCAGAAGGACAGGGAAGCCTCGCGTGCTGCAGTCCCTGGGGTCGCAAAGAGTCAGACATGACTGAGCGACTGAACTGAACTGAACTGAATCCTAACAGGTGAGACTGATGTCATTCTGCTCAAGTTCTGATTCTTTTCAAGTCATGCCTGAGCTACTGCAACAATGTTCTAATTGGCTCTGTTACAACCTCACTTTGGAGAACATTCTTCAGTTAAAAGCAAAACAGACAAACAAATGTACATAACAATAATTCAAAGTGAAAAGTGAAGGTGAAAATCTCTCAGTCATGTCCAACTCTTGGCGACCCCATGGAATAATCCATGGAATTCTCCAGGTCAGAATACTGGAGTGGTTAGCCTTTTGCTTCTCCAGGGAAACATCCCAACCCAAGGATCGAAGCCAGGTCTCCTGCATTACAGGCGGATTTTTTTTTACCAGCTGAGCTACCAGGGAAGCTCACAATAATTCAATGACTCTACTAAATCCACAGAAGGTAAAGAAAGTTCTTTGCATTAGTATAATTTCTTTGCAAAGAACCACTAATTTAGCCCACCCATCTTAATCTCTCCTCTCTTCATGAACCAGCTGGACTGGGGTGCCCAACGTGCTTGCTGCAGCCAGTTCTCCCTGCTGCCAATTCTTCCTTCCAATTCCTTCTTCCAGGGATGCTATTCTTACTACTTCTCTATTGAATTCTTAGTTCACATGGAGGATAGACTCAAGTTCCACTTTTTGTTTTAAAAGTTTTCTGGACAATTTGGCTAACTTTTTAAATGTCTCAATTCCTAGATCAAACATTATAATCCCTAGGTGATTGACCAACACGAATCGCTTGACACTAGGCTATAATTCTCTTGTTTACTTTTTGAAGCTCTTGTAATTATCCCTAAGGTGGTATTGCTTTACTATTTTCATGCTCTTATGGAAGTTTTAAATACTGTACTTGTTATTTTATATAAATGTAAGCACATTTCAAAATTGTGTCCTGTCTTCATGCTCTTTTTTTCTTGTCTATCTTCCTCAAAGATCTCCAAGGTAAAGTCCTTGTTCACGACTCTTGATTTCACTCTCTTCTGAGCTTCTTCTTCAAGAATTCAATTCCATTACCACTTTTCTAGAATATGCAGGCCTTTGGATTTAATTAGCTGGAATTTCTGTCATTCAGAAGAACTCTCTTCTTTAGGAAAGATTTATAATATAACTTAGTTGTTGCACAAAGTATTGATGACAAATGATATCTATTTTCTCTTTACTATGTGTCAGATACTTTTCTAAGCACTTTGCAATATTATCTCACTCACAACAGCCCTAATAGTTAGTTATTACCTCAAGGGAGAAAATGGAGGTTCAGAGGACTTAAATTGCCCAAGGCACCTAGCTGGGAAAAGACAGAATGGAATTCAAATCAAGGAAATCAATGGCAGAGTTTAGTCTCTGAAAACAGGCAGCTTGGTATAATAATATAAAGCACCAGTAAACACAAAGTTTCAAACAAAACGTAGATAGAAGTAAACTGATGTAAATCTTTGACCTAATTAGCATGTCAAAGTGTAATAACATCTTTATAGCACCAGCAGAAGTACACTGAAGCTCCATATTCAGTTCCAAGACTGCAGAGAAAAGTGGAAAATATTCTTCAAGGAAAACTATTTGACAAAATGCAGGTGCTGGCAATTATATGAGGAATACTTGTAGCTGCAGAGTGCGGAGCTTCGGTTCAGGCCAGAGCTCTGCTCTTTGGACAGCGTAAGCTCCTTCTCGGCTGGACTTAGTAGAATAGGTCAGGGACTGGTCAGGGTTGAGGGAACTCCAGGCTTGGCTGGGGCATGATCGACTCTCTCTTAAAGCCAGTGCTTTAACAGATAAATATAATAATTTTGATAATTTTATCCTTGATGTGTTTTTGAATCTCTCTCAGACAAGCCTGAGAGACAACACATTCTGAACTATATTAATAAAAATATTTAAATTCTTTTGAGTTACTTACATTATTCTAAAACAGGGAAAAAAGCCTGAAAATTTTTTTTACCCATGCAGTAAATAACCGTCCTTCTAATAAAGCTGCTGCTGCTGCTAAGTCATTTCAGTCCAACTCCGTGTGACCCCACAGATGGAAGCCCACCAGGCTCCCCCGTCCCTGAGACTCTCCAGGCAAGATCACTGGAGTGAGATGCCATTTCCCTCTCCAATGCATGAAAGTGAAAAGTGAAAGCAAAGTCGCTCAATCGTGTCCGACTCTTAGCGACCCCATGGACTCAGCCTACCAGGCTCCTCCGTCCATGGGATTCTCCAGGGAAGAGTACTGGAGTGGGGCGCCATCACCTTCTCAGCCTAATAAAGCTACTTATAGGAAAATTCATTCACCAAAAAATTGGTATGATTCAAAATTTCGATTCCAAAATACAATTCATTCATATGGAAATTTTCTTTGAAGAAGGGTAACTTCATGCTGAAGAGATAAGAAGAAACAGTTCACAGGGAGGTGTGCACTTCGTGCCCCTAATGCGCTTTTAAGTGGCTCATCGCCTGCTAACGGTCGACACAGCCGCTCCCTCTTGAAGGGGATTCATGCGACGTCTCGATATGTCCTTTTACTCTACGAATCTCAAATGTCAAGTGAACAGGAGTTTCCTTTCCCCTCATCTCTTTCTTCATTAAAAAGCTGTAAAACTTTTCTAAGGCAGGACGTTTTAAACTAAGATTTACATCTTAGACTCAATTGGGACCATCACCAGGTTCGTTCTGACTTTGCTGAATGCAAACTTGATGTCTGTTCTCTCCCAGTTGATTTCTAAAATCAGAATCTAACTGATGCCACATACAAGAAAACATTTGCCAGAAGAGTTTTCTAAATCACTCTAAAATGTGAGGTTTTGAGGATGAACAGACTATCAGCCATCTAGCACTTTTTAGCACTCAAGCTACCCTTTGTTCTAAAAACAGTTGATTTTTCTTTTTTTGCTATTGAGAGGTGAGTGAGATAGGAAAATACTTGAATTTTTGAATCTATTATTTAAATGTATCATATTGATAATACAATGTATCCTATGTGATATATTTTAATCAGTTTACATATGTAATGCAGGTCACATATAAACTATATTAAATGTACCTATGATTTTAAATATAAAGCATTTTATTTTCATATAATAAAATAGTTATTAAATGCCCCAACCTTAGGTCTAGGACAACAATGGAACAAGCTTTGTGGCCCTGCNACTCATTGGAGAAGGCTCTGATGCTGGGAGGGATTGGGGGCAGGAGGAGAAGGGGACGACCGAGGATGAGATGGCTGGATGGCATCGCTGACTTGATGGACATGGGGTCGCGTGGACTCCGGGAGCTGGTGATGGACAGGGAGGGCTGGCGTGCTGCGGAGAGAGAGTCAGACCCGAGCAACTGAACTGAACTGAAGGTGCTCGGCTCCGGCCTCGTCTCTCTCCGCTTCCCACGGCCTCAGCCCGCCCGGTGCCCCTCGGTGCCCTGTGCTCCTCAGCCCTGAGCAGGCCGCGGAAGAGTGTGGGCACGCTGGCCGTTGACTGCTCTTTCCCTCTCCGCGTCTCCGTCGGCAGTGTTCAGCGAGTTTTCCTTTTATGTCCCTCTTCCGTCTCTCATCACTCAGCTCCCAGGCTCTTCTCCTCCCCTCTCCCAGCCTGGCCGGTCTCTGCACAGGGAAATTCTTCGTTCAGAGCCGCTCCAGCTCGGGGCGCGTGGCACAGGAGGCTCCCCTCCACGCTGCAGCCCCCGCGTGTTAGGGCTGCGCGGTGCCGTTTCCCCTACAGGCGTCCTGGGCGTGTTCGTCGCTCAGTCGGGCCGACTCTTGCGACCCCGTGGACTGTAACCCGCCAGGCTCCTCTCTCCATGGGGCTCTCCAGGCAGGAATCCTGGAGGGGGCTGCCATCAATAGAAGCAAGACCCACCGCTTGCCTTTCCCTGTGTGACTGCTAAAATGCCGAATTGAGAATGCGTTTAATTATTGATTTCCCCCCCTTTTTTTTTCCTGAAGGTTTCCTATAAGTAGCTGGTGGATTGGAGCATATAAGGTACATATGTTGCCCCCTGACCCCAGTGCTTAACATGGTTAGTCTTACTAGTTATTTACCTTCTTCCACTTTCAGCACATCACTCACCACTTCAACTATCTCCTTCCAAGTTCTCAACTGAAGATCTCAGAAGAGAATCCAAAATTTTCAAAATGGTGCTGCACAGCATTCTGACTGACATGCTATAAACCAAGGGTGTGCAAATCCTGCTCACCACCTGGCTTTACACAGCCCACAAGCTAGGGTGGTTTTTTTTGTTTTTGTTTTTGTTTTAAGTTTAATGGTTGGAAATAGCAAAAGAAGAATATTTTGAGAACTTTTGAAAATTCACATGCAATTCCAATTTCAGTGTCCATAAATAAAGTTTATTGGTAAACAGTCATGCTCATTCATTCACATATTGTTTAAGGAGGTTTTGTGCTATAACAGTAAGTTGAGAGTCGTTGCAACAGAGTCTATATCTTAAAATATTTACTATATGATCTTTACAGGAAAAAAAGCTGCCATTACATGAAAAATGATACTGTTGGAAGCAACTGGAAACAACTCAAAAGTGGCACTCTTTATTTTGATACAGACTACAAAGTTTAAAATAATTTGCATTTTTTCTCTATAATACCAAGTCCGTCTCTGACCCTACTGTAAGAATAATTCTAAAATACAATTTCATGTTACTACATTTCTTGATAATGTTACTAACCATAGAAAGATGCCCAGACTTTCTAGATTGCCATTTAAAAACTCTTCACAAACACGCCCCCTATCAACTGTTCTTTTTAAAAAAAAATCATTTCTCTTGCCAACCACATTATTCCAGGAGATTTGTCTATTAATAGCCCAAACAAATCTGGTCTAGCTTTGTTTTGGTGTAATTTTTGCTCCTATACTGGAATACTGTTTTCTCCTTCCTTTCTCTATCACTCTCTATTTATCTTTTGAGTTTAAATAATTTAAAAAGCCAGTCCTGACACCTTCATCTTCCAGGGACCATCCTATCTTAGGCTTCTATTACTTATTATCTCTATCACTATGTCATAGTCTCAGGACATTAATCCTGGTTAATAGGCTAACTGAGAGTTTCATTAAGACTGGTAAGAATATTAAACTTGCATTTCTGCTTGGATAAGAAGCTCCTGACACTCTGTTAAGCCTTCCAATGGGCTCACGTGGGACGTGCTTGGTGATGCTATATGAGCTGAGCATAAAGGCAAGATTATTGCCCATTAGTCACTATTCAGTCATGAAGACAAGGTACCAGGGCTCCCAAGCATTTTCAGTGGTGATGGGGAACAGGAAATCTTAGTGGGGAGCACCACCAGGAAATCCTATCTCATGTCTTATCCTCAAGATGATGACACACAGCAGAGGAGGGGACAGTTGATCCACAGTGGATCCTGCTGTGTTTTGTAACCAACTATCCAATCCTTGCTCATTACCTGAAGATTCAGAGATGATTCAGAGAGCCTTCCATGGTTCTCATTAATTTTATAGCAAACATCATAATCAACTCAAGGGGCATTGTGAAGAATACAGAAAAGCTAGCACACGTCCTGGCGGAGAGGGGATCTTGCCAGCCATGACTGTCCCGAAGACAGTAATAGTTAACTCTAAGGGATGAAACTGCCTTCAATCATTTTGCGATTTTAGTTCTGAAAAGTGAAAAAAAAAGTAAAAGAAAAAAAAACTATTAAGAGAAATACACTTTTGGAGAAAATTGTTTATCAATTTTACTCTTAGCCACAGGTGCTTATGTTGTGATATGCCCAGAGAGAACTTTTCTGAGCTTTTTTGTAAGATAATTGTTTTGCGAAGAAGAGGATTGATTTGATCTTTCCTGGGATTTTCTTTGAACATGAAATAGGTAGTGCATTTGATAATCCTTTATTCAGGACTCCCTAGAATTAGGAGTAGACTAAGATAAACAAATGATAGCCTTCAGAAAAATAAGAGCCAGTAGAGAATAAAATGGAATGAGAAATGAAGATCAATGTTTGGGGTTAGAGGATTTATAATACTTTGTATTTAACAACAATATAGAAACTGAGCTGTCTTTACTAAGGGCCAAGACTACTCAAAATGCTTTATAAACACTGGCTGCTTTATGTATCATGATGCCTCTGAAGTAGGTCTTATTTTGCGGAGGAGGAAACTGACACGCAGCGATGCTAACTGTCTTGCCCAAGGTCGCAGCGCTGAAGAGGGGCTGAGCCTGGATTTGAATGTAGGCATCTGACTCCGAAGTTCTTGTGGGCATGTCTTGCATGGGGTGCTGCCCGGCGCCAGTCTATTTGTTCCGTTGGCTTTGCTTTATTTGTACGTGTGCCTTCTGGCACCACCACGGTCCCTCTCTTTATACATTCAGTGCTCTACTGAGAAACCTTGTCTGATTTCAGCTGTCTCCAAATGACGGATATTCATAAACTTATGTCTGCAGCACCACGCTACTTGCTGATGCGTGGCTGTATCCACCCACTGTATATCTCCAACTGTAGATGCCTTTAACTTCACATGTTTCAAATGAAATTCATCTTCTTCTCTCCCTTTGCTCCTCTTTACCTCTAACTCAGTGTCATAACCGACCGCCCAGATATTCAGACTAGAAAGGTTGGAATCTTTCTCCTTAACTCCTTTCTAGCAACACTCACTTTGAGTAGATTCTCCTAGTTCTGCTGCTTTTATTTCCAAAAGTCCTCTTCATTCTGTTTTTCCTTGTCAGTTATTATCACAGTTCTAGTGATCATCAGCTTTTACGTGGGCTAAAAAAATAATGTCCTTAGTGACCCCCCGCCCCGCCTTCTGTATTTCTTTGTAATAGCTGTATCTACTGGTGAAACTCTCTCTACAATACAAGGGCTATCATGTAATTCCTTTCATTGGAAATATCTGACTGCTTCTGGGAACTATTCCTTTATAAGGCACCATAGGGTGGTTGGGAGTGCTTCATAACTGTTCCCATAGCCCCCTGTAACACTTAATCATGATGTATGACAAACTGTAGGTGTATTTTCCAAGCTCCTCATTAAGACTGTCTTAGTAAATGATTTGGTCAAATGAATTTTCTGTGCCTGTCTCCTTGACCCCTACTTCCACTATTTGCCTACAGAATAAAGTCCCAATTCTTTAGTATGACTAAAGTCCACTCACAGTCTGATTCTAGGACGTCTCCCCAGCCTTTGTCTGCTGCCACTTCAGGTTCTGTATTCCAGCCATGCTGAGCCAACAGCACTGCTGGGTGGCATCTTCTTCCTCAAATCCACATGCTTTGGTGTTTACTGGATTTTTGCAGAAATGACTTCAACTACCTTGGCTCATGAGGAAGGATTACAAGGATTGGCTCTTGGAGGAGCATTATAAAACTAGTAATCTTTTATGAAACTAAAGAGACATACATATGATTCATTGCTATATTTATATGATCTTGTACTTAAAATTTTGAGGCAACAGCAATTCTTTACTACTATTTAATCTATCCTCTTTAGCAATGATAACCCACACCTGACTGACATTTCAGATGGATGAACCAAAGGATGCAATTTGCATAATCAGACTGCCAGACTCTAGTCCTAACTCTACCACCTTCTGATTGTGTGATCTTGAAACAGTAAGGTGCTTTTCTTTGTGCCTCAATGATCTCATCTGCAAAATGGAGGTAATTATAAATCTAACTCTTAATGGATGTTGAGATAATTAGATGAATAACTAAATACAGCACTTATAGGGAGCCCAGGTTTGGGAATAAATTGTTGTAGCAGTTACGTATGTTGGGCTATGTTGGTGGGATATGCTGGAGGCAATAGATGAAAATACAGGCCTGGAACTCATCTGAGGAAATAGATTTCAGAGTCATGTCATCAACACAGAGTTAGTATGTGACATCAGAGGAGATAATGAGGGTCCCCAGAGGGAGTGTGTAGAATGGGAAAAAAGGGCTCGGGGAGAATATTTGGGGTCACTAGCAGGCTTCCAGAGGTCAGTGCGGAGTTCAGGAGAGGGCAGGAGAACTGTGGCCATTGGCACTCATCCGTAACTGGCAGGACACCCAACACAGAGCTGACGGCCCGCCACGTGGGCTGAGGGAGCAAATCTGCTCCTGGATCTCTCATCAGCCTTCAGTCAGTTCTGTGGGATGGGAGTAAATTCAAAAAGGGAAGGTTTCTCTCTTGAGGTAGCCCACATGTGCTAAGCTAAGAAAGGAGGAGAAATGGAGGAGGATTTCATTCTTAAATATAGATCAGAGTCTATTTATAGGTCACAGCTAGTACTAAAATCTAGTGACATTTGACATATAATTTTTAATGAATGAATGAATGAATTACTCTAGTAAAGGGATGAAAGGCTTTCATTTCATTGCATACTTTTTTTTCTTAAAAAAAGACTGATCTTCCTCTACATTTCAAATAGTGTTTTAAAGACAAACCTGGGTACAAAGGTTTCATGTAGAGAATGGTGTGCTTGATTCCTATCTGTTCCATCATTCTCTCCACAAGCCCGGGGACAGAGTAATAATGATCACCAGAGGCAGAGATAACGATCTGCCAGAACCTACGCTGGGCTCTCTGACGCATTTAACTTTGACAAGAGCGGATGAGAAAACTGAAGTTCAGAAATGTTAACTAATTTGCTCAAACTCACACAGAAATTCTATAGAGGCTGAATTCAATTGCAGACCTGTCTCCCACGTCTGTATTTGAGCCTCTGCTCCATCCTCTGAGAAATGGGAGAGGACACAGTAAACGCTCTGCTGGCTAGACCTCTGGTCTCTCTGGCCCCACACAGGACACACAGCGGGCCAGGCCACTGCGAGTTAATACTTGTTAATCAACTGTGCCTCACTTATTGAATAATTTGATACATTATAAATAGCTTAATTACCTTCTGAAAGATTACAGGAATCTTATGTTGATACCTAAAATTTAGTCTACATTTCATCCCCCTTCATGGATCACAGACTGCTAGTGGTGAAGGCTTGCCTAATTCAACGAAGCTATGAAGCTATGAGGCATGCCATNAAACTGTGGAAAATTCTGAAAGAGATGGGAATACCAGACCACCTGACCTGCCTCTTGAGAAATCTGTATGCAGGTCAGGAAGCAACAGTTAGAACTGGACATGGAACAGCAGGCTGGTTCAAAATTGGGAAAGAAGTACATCAAGGCTGTATATTGTCACCCTGCTTATTTAACTTATATGCAGAGTGCATCATGAGAAACGCTGAGCTGGATGAAGCACAAGCTGGAGTCAAGATTGCCGGGAGAAATATCAATCACCTCAGATAATGCAGATGACACCAACCTTATGGCAGAAAGCAAAGAGGAACTAAAAAGCCTGTTGATGAAAGTGAAAGAGGAGAGTGAAAAAGTTGGCTTAAAGCTCAACATTCAGAAAACTAAGATCATGGCATATGATCCCATCACTTCACAGCAAATAGATGAGGAAACAGTGGAAACAGTGTCAGACTTCATTTTTTTGGGCTCCAAAATCGCTGCAGATGGTGACTGAAGCCATGAAATAAAAAGATGCTTACTCCTGGGAAAGTTACATCCAACCTGGTGGCTCAGATAGTAAAGCGTCTGCCTGCAATGTGGGAGACTTGGGTTCATCCCCTGGGTCAGGGAGATCCCCTGGAGAAGGAAATGGCAGTCTACTCTAGTTCTCATGCCAGGAAAATTCCATGGATGGAGAAGCCTGTTGGGCTACATGGGGTAGCAAAGAGTCAGACACGACTGGCCGACTTCACTTCACTACTCCTTGGAAAGTTATGTCCTACCTAGATAGCATATTCAAAAGCAGAGACATTACTTTGCCAACAAAGTTCCGTCTAGTCAAGGCTATGGTTTTTCCAGTGGTCATGTATGGATATGGACTATAAAGAAAGCTGAGCGCCTAAGAATTGATGCTTTTGAACTGTGGTGTTGGAGAAGACTCTTGAGAGTCCCTTGGACTGCAAGGAGATCCAACCAGTCCATTCTGAAGGAGATCAGTCCTGGTTGTTCACTGGAAGGACTGATGCTAAAGCTGAAACTCCAACACTTTGGCCACCTGACGTGAAGAGCTGACTCATTGGAGAAGACTTTGATGCTGGGAGGGATTGGGGGCAGGAGGAGAAGGGGATGACCGAGGATGAGATGGCTGGATGGCATCGCTGACTTGATGGACATGGGGTCGCGTGGACTCCGGGAGCTGGTGATGGACAGGGAGGGCTGGCGTGCTGCGGAGAGAGAGTCAGACCCGAGCGACTGAACTGAACTGAAGGTGCTCGGCTCCGGCCTCGTCTCTCTCCGCTTCCCACGGCCTCAGCCCACCCGGTGCCCCTCGGTGCCCTGTGCTCCTCAGCCCTGAGCAGGCAGCGGAAGAGTGTGGGCACGCTGGCCGTCTGACTCTCTTTCCCTCTCCGCGTCTCCGTCAGCAGTGTTCAGCGAGTTTTCCTTTCATGTCCCTCTTCCGTCTCTCATCACTCAGCTCCCAGGCTCTTCTCCTCCCCTCTCCCAGCCTGGCCGGTCTCTGCACAGGGAAATTCTTCGTTCAGAGCCGCTCCAGCTCGGGGCGCGTGGCACAGTAGGCTCCCCTCCACGCTGCAGCCCCCGCGTGTTAGGGCTGCGCGGTGCCGTTTCCCCTACAGGCGTCCTGGGCATGTTCGTCGCTCAGTCGGGCCCGACTCTTGCGACCCCGTGGACTGTAACCCGCCAGGCTCCTCTCTCCCTGGGGCTCTCCAGGCAGGAATCCTGGAGGGGGCTGCCATCAATAGAAGCAAGACCCACCGCTTGCCTTTCCCTGTGTGACTGCTAAAATGCCCAATTGAGAATGCGTTTAATTATTGATTTTCCCTTTTTTTTTTCCCTGAAGGTTTCCTATAAGTAGCTGGTGGATTGGAGCATATAAGGTACATATGTTGCCCCCTGACCCCAGTGGTTAACATGGTTAGTCTTACTAGTTATTTATCTTCTTCCACTTTCACCACATCACTCACCACTTCAACTATCTCCTTCCAAGTTCTCAACTGAAGATCTCAGAAGAGAATCCAAAATTTTCAAAATGGTGCTGCACAGCATTCTGACTGACATGCTATAAACCAAGGGAGTGCAAATCCTGCTCACCACCTGGCTTTACACAGCCCACAAGCTAAGGGTTTTTTTTTTTTTCTTTTTTAAGTTTAATGGTTGGAAATAGCAAAAGAATATTTTGAGAACTTTTGAAAATTCACATGAAATTCCCATTTCAGTGTCCATAAATAAAGTTTATTGGTAAACAGTCATGCTCATTCATTCACATATTGTTTAAGGAGGTTTTGTGCTATAATAGTAAGTTGAGAGTCGTTGCAACAGAGTCTATATCTTAAAATATTTACTATATGATCTTTACAGGAAAAAAAGCTGCCATTACATGAAAAATGATACTGTTGGAAGGAACTGGAAACAACTCAAAAGTGGCACTCTTTATTTTGATACAGACTTCAAAGTTTCAAATAATTTGCCTTTTTTCTCTATAATACCAAGTCCGTCTCTGACCCTACTGTAAGAATAATTCTAAAATACAATTTCATGTTACCACATTTCTTGATAATGTTACTAACCATAGAAAGATGCCCAGACTTTCTAGATTGCCATTTAAAAACTCTTCACAAACACGCCCCCTATCAACTGTTCTTTTTAAAAAAAAATCATTTCTCTTGCCAACCACATTATTCCAGGAGATTTGTCTATTAATAGCCCAAACAAATCTGGTCTAGCTTTGTTTTGGTGTAATTTTTGCTCCTATACTGGAATACTGTTTTCTCCTTCCTTTCTCTATCACTCTCTATTTATCTTTTGAGTTTAAATAATTTAAAAAGCCAGTCCTGACACCTTCATCTTCCAGGGACCATCCTATCTTAGGCTTCTATTACTTATTATCTCTATCACTATGTCATAGTCTCAGGACATTAATCCTGGTTAATAGGCTAACTGAGAGTTTCATTAAGACTGGTAAGAATATTAAACTTGCATTTCTGCTTGGATAAGAAGCTCCTGACACTCTGTTAAGCCTTCCAATGGGCTCACGTGGGACGTGCTTGGTGATGCTATATGAGCTGAGCATAAAGGCAAGATTATTGCCCATTAGTCACTATTCAGTCATGAAGACAAGGTACCAGGGCTCCCAAGCATTTTCAGTGGTGATGGGGAACAGGAAATCTTAGTGGGGAGCACCACCAGGAAATCCTATCTCATGTCTTATCCTCAAGATGATGACACACAGCAGAGGAGGGGACAGTTGATCCACAGTGGATCCTGCTGTGTTTTGTAACCAACTATCCAATCCTTGCTCATTACCTGAAGATTCAGAGATGATTCAGAGAGCCTTCCATGGTTCTCATTAATTTTATAGCAAACATCATAATCAACTCAAGGGGCATTGTGAAGAATACAGAAAAGCTAGCACACGTCCTGGCGGAGAGGGGATCTTGCCAGCCATGACTGTCCCGAAGACAGTAATAGTTAACTCTAAGGGATGAAACTGCCTTCAATCATTTTGCGATTTTAGTTCTGAAAAGTGAAAAAAAAAGTAAAAGAAAAAAAAACTATTAAGAGAAATACACTTTTGGAGAAAATTGTTTATCAATTTTACTCTTAGCCACAGGTGCTTATGTTGTGATATGCCCAGAGAGAACTTTTCTGAGCTTTTTTGTAAGATAATTGTTTTGCGAAGA
>SJYW01009667.1:105970-121385 GCA_006410735.1 Raphicerus campestris | reverse complement strand
ATAAAAAGATGCTTACTCCTGGGAAAGTTACATCCAACCTGGTGGCTCAGATAGTAAAGTGTCTTCCTGCAATGTGGGAGACTTGGGTTCATCCCCTGGGTCAGGGAGATCCCCTGGAGAAGGAAATGGCAGCCTACTCCAGTACTCATGCCAGGAAAATTCCATGGATGGAGAAGCCTGTTGGGCTACATGGGGTAGCAAAGAGTCAGACACGACTGGCCGACTTCACTTCACTACTCCTTGGAAAGTTATGTCCTACCTAGATAGCATATTCAAAAGCAGAGACATTACTTTGCCAACAAAGTTCCGTCTAGTCAAGGCTATGGTTTTTCCAGTGGTCATGTATGGATATGGACTATAAAGAAAGCTGAGCGCCTAAGAATTGATGCTTTTGAACTGTGGTGTTGGAGAAGACTCTTGAGAGTCCCTTGGACTGCAAGGAGATCCAACCAGTCCATTCTGAAGGAGATCAGTCCTGGTTGTTCACTGGAAGGACTGATGCTAAAGCTGAAACTCCAACACTTTGGCCACCTGACGCAAAGAGCTGACTCATTGGAGAAGGCTCTGATGCTGGGAGGGATTGGGGGCAGGAGGAGAAGGGGACGACCGAGGATGAGATGGCTGGATGGCATCGCTGACTTGATGGACATGGGGTCGCGTGGACTCCGGGAGCTGGTGATGGACAGGGAGGGCTGGCGTGCTGCGGAGAGAGAGTCAGACCCGAGCGACTGAACTGAACTGAAGGTGCTCGGCTCCGGCCTCGTCTCTCTCCGCTTCCCACGGCCTCAGCCCGCCCGGTGCCCCTCGGTGCCCTGTGCTCCTCAGCCCTGAGCAGGCCGCGGAAGAGTGTGGGCACGCTGGCCGTTGACTGCTCTTTCCCTCTCCGCGTCTCCGTCGGCAGTGTTCAGCGAGTTTTCCTTTTATGTCCCTCTTCCGTCTCTCATCACTCAGCTCCCAGGCTCTTCTCCTCCCCTCTCCCAGCCTGGCCGGTCTCTGCACAGGGAAATTCTTCGTTCAGAGCCGCTCCAGCTCGGGGCGCGTGGCACAGGAGGCTCCCCTCCACGCTGCAGCCCCCGCGTGTTAGGGCTGCGCGGTGCCGTTTCCCCTACAGGCGTCCTGGGCGTGTTCGTCGCTCAGTCGGGCCGACTCTTGCGACCCCGTGGACTGTAACCCGCCAGGCTCCTCTCTCCATGGGGCTCTCCAGGCAGGAATCCTGGAGGGGGCTGCCATCAATAGAAGCAAGACCCACCGCTTGCCTTTCCCTGTGTGACTGCTAAAATGCCGAATTGAGAATGCGTTTAATTATTGATTTCCCCCCCTTTTTTTTTCCTGAAGGTTTCCTATAAGTAGCTGGTGGATTGGAGCATATAAGGTACATATGTTGCCCCCTGACCCCAGTGCTTAACATGGTTAGTCTTACTAGTTATTTACCTTCTTCCACTTTCAGCACATCACTCACCACTTCAACTATCTCCTTCCAAGTTCTCAACTGAAGATCTCAGAAGAGAATCCAAAATTTTCAAAATGGTGCTGCACAGCATTCTGACTGACATGCTATAAACCAAGGGTGTGCAAATCCTGCTCACCACCTGGCTTTACACAGCCCACAAGCTAGGGTGGTTTTTTTTGTTTTTGTTTTTGTTTTAAGTTTAATGGTTGGAAATAGCAAAAGAAGAATATTTTGAGAACTTTTGAAAATTCACATGCAATTCCAATTTCAGTGTCCATAAATAAAGTTTATTGGTAAACAGTCATGCTCATTCATTCACATATTGTTTAAGGAGGTTTTGTGCTATAACAGTAAGTTGAGAGTCGTTGCAACAGAGTCTATATCTTAAAATATTTACTATATGATCTTTACAGGAAAAAAAGCTGCCATTACATGAAAAATGATACTGTTGGAAGGAACTGGAAACAACTCAAAAGTGGCACTCTTTATTTTGATACAGACTTCAAAGTTTCAAATAATTTGCCTTTTTTCTCTATAATACCAAGTCCGTCTCTGACCCTACTGTAAGAATAATTCTAAAATACAATTTCATGTTACCACATTTCTTGATAATGTTACTAACCATAGAAAGATGCCCAGACTTTCTAGATTGCCATTTAAAAACTCTTCACAAACACGCCCCCTATCAACTGTTCTTTTTAAAAAAAAATCATTTCTCTTGCCAACCACATTATTCCAGGAGATTTGTCTATTAATAGCCCAAACAAATCTGGTCTAGCTTTGTTTTGGTGTAATTTTTGCTCCTATACTGGAATACTGTTTTCTCCTTCCTTTCTCTATCACTCTCTATTTATCTTTTGAGTTTAAATAATTTAAAAAGCCAGTCCTGACACCTTCATCTTCCAGGGACCATCCTATCTTAGGCTTCTATTACTTATTATCTCTATCACTATGTCATAGTCTCAGGACATTAATCCTGGTTAATAGGCTAACTGAGAGTTTCATTAAGACTGGTAAGAATATTAAACTTGCATTTCTGCTTGGATAAGAAGCTCCTGACACTCTGTTAAGCCTTCCAATGGGCTCACGTGGGACGTGCTTGGTGATGCTATATGAGCTGAGCATAAAGGCAAGATTATTGCCCATTAGTCACTATTCAGTCATGAAGACAAGGTACCAGGGCTCCCAAGCATTTTCAGTGGTGATGGGGAACAGGAAATCTTAGTGGGGAGCACCACCAGGAAATCCTATCTCATGTCTTATCCTCAAGAGGATGACACACAGCAGAGGAGGGGACAGTTGATCCACAGTGGATCCTGCTGTGTTTTGTAACCAACTATCCAATCCTTGCTCATTACCTGAAGATTCAGAGATGATTCAGAGAGCCTTCCATGGTTCTCATTAATTTTATAGCAAACATCATAATCAACTCAAGGGGCATTGTGAAGAATACAGAAAAGCTAGCACACGTCCTGGCGGAGAGGGGATCTTGCCAGCCATGACTGTCCCGAAGACAGTAATAGTTAACTCTAAGGGATGAAACTGCCTTCAATCATTTTGCGATTTTAGTTCTGAAAAGTGAAAAAAAAAGTAAAAGAAAAAAAAACTATTAAGAGAAATACACTTTTGGAGAAAATTGTTTATCAATTTTACTCTTAGCCACAGGTGCTTATGTTGTGATATGCCCAGAGAGAACTTTTCTGAGCTTTTTTGTAAGATAATTGTTTTGCGAAGAAGAGGATTGATTTGATCTTTCCTGGGATTTTCTTTGAACATGAAATAGGTAGTGCATTTGATAATCCTTTATTCAGGACTCCCTAGAATTAGGAGTAGACTAAGATAAACAAATGATAGCCTTCAGAAAAATAAGAGCCAGTAGAGAAGAAAATGGAATGAGAAATGAAGATCAATGTTTGGGGTTAGAGGATTTATAATACTTTGTATTTAACAACAATATAGAAACTGAGCTGTCTTTACTAAGGGCCAAGACTACTCAAAATGCTTTATAAACACTGGCTGCTTTATGCATCATGATGCCTCTGAAGTAGGTCTTATTTTGCGGAGGAGGAAACTGACACGCAGCGATGCTAACTGTCTTGCCCAAGGTCGCAGCGCTGAAAAGGGGCTGAGCCTGGATTTGAATGTAGGCATCTGACTCCGAAGTTCTTGTGGGCATGTCTTGCATGGGGTGCTGCCCGGCGCCAGTCTATTTGTTCCGTTGGCTTTGCTTTATTTGTACGTGTGCCTTCTGGCACCACCACGGTCCCTCTCTTTATACATTCAGTGCTCTACTGAGAAACCTTGTCTGATTTCAGCTGTCTCCAAATGACGGATATTCATAAACTTATGTCTCCAGCACCACGCTNCTGGCACCACCACGGTCCCTCTCTTTATACATTCAGTGCTCTACTGAGAAACCTTGTCTGATTTCAGCTGTCTCCAAATGACGGATATTCATAAACTTATGTCTCCAGCACCACGCTACTTGCTGATGTGTGGCTGTATCCACCCACTATATATCTCCAACTGTAGATGCCTTTAACTTCACATGTTTCAAACGAAATTCATCTTCTTCTCTCCCTTTGCTCCTCTTTACCTCTAACTCAGTGTCATAACCGACCGCCCAGATATTCAGACTAGAAAGGTTGGAATCTTTCTCCTTAACTCCTTTCTAGCAACACTCACTTTGAGTAGATTCTCCTAGTTCTGCTGCTTTTATTTCCAAAAGTCCTCTTCATTCNCCTTCTGTGGTCAGCATCCCAGGCCTGGGACTGTGTTCTGGAGCAGTGTCTACGGTCAGTGCTCACAGCTTGGCTACTGGAAGACAGCTCTCTCTGGCCAGGCTGAGTGTGGAATGTCTGTCTGATAACTGCCTGCCCACATTTTTCTCATCTATACACAAAGCCATTCTTTCTTGTGTTTTATTTCTTCAGCATCACACTTAAAAAATAATATACCTGATTTTTCAGTTAAAAATGAATGCCTGGTATTACTTATTTCTTTCATACTACCTTTATGGGTTTTTTTTTCATACCACATTTCAACTTATTTTACACTCAATTTAGTTCTTATTTTAAAATNCTTCAGCATCACACTTAAAAAATAATATACCTGGTTTTTCAGTTAAAAATGAATGCCTGGTATTACTTATTTCTTTCATACTACCTTTATGGGTTTTTTTCATACCACATTTCAACTTATTTTACACTCAATTTAGTTCTTATTTTAAAATATTGGATGTGTGATATTTCTTTTCTCAACCCTTTAAACGTGAGCTGTGCTATACTGAGCTTAGGTAATAAGGAGTAAAACAAATGAGAAAAACAAAGTCTTCATCAAATTAAGAAATTAGAAATTCCAATTCTACTTAAGTTTTTTAGAAATGCCTTCACCCTGATGTTGTGGATAGGTTTAGTAAGGTACCTCTAACAGTTGCTAGGCAATCCAACGCAAAATGGTGTTTTACACGCGATCATCCATATTTTCCTTCTGATTCCTTTTCAAAAATAGCTGTTGGTTGGTGTATTATTTTCCTAAAAGGATATCTCACACGCTGACCCTCCCCGGACTCANTGTTTTACACGCGATCATCCATATTTTCCTTCTGATTCCTTTTCAAAAATAGCTGTTGGTTGGTGTATTATTTTCCTAAAAGGATATCTCACACGCTGACCCTCTCCAGACTCATTATGACCGGCTGTCCTGCAGTGATGGGTTTTCTCTGTGCAGAGTCGGGAGCACAGCGCCTCTGCCCTCTCTCTCTGCCCCGCAGCGCGCTGCCCTGAGGCTGCCACCTGTGCTTTATTCGGAACTACTCGCTGGCTCTTTGCAGCTCACTGCACTGTGCCCTTTCAAAGCAGCAGTGGCGGGGGCAAAGTGGCTGAGACACAGCGTTAAATGCAACGGGACGGTTAGTGTCAGACGCCACCCCTTGCCTCCTTACTGGCTCACTAATTTGTAGTCAGAACTGCCCTCCCCGTGCGTCCCTGATCAGCGATTCTACCGCACCACTTGAAGGGCTCATAAATTTTGACTTTTTTGTATTTGAAGATCGGATGACTTCCGCTGCATCCCTGCCTGCACCCTGCTCCTCTCTGCACTATCAGCTCTTGACCCTGCGCTAAGCCCCGTCGGGACCGTTTTTCCACATGGAGCTGCTGGCCTGAGCTGAACTATAAGACAAATGTTAATGAAGTTGCCCTTTTAGAAAATTAACTTTTCTAATCACCACAGTGACTGAGAGTCTCACTTTAAAGACGAAGGGCCTTATCTGTTGAACTGGTTTCACACAGCATTGAGTACAAAAAGTCCTCATGCTTACTTGCTAGTGTGCTTTTGTGCTTATCATCCACCACTGGTAAAATCTGCTTTTAAAATCTCTCTCTCTTTGGTTATAAAATTCTAATTAAAGATATTTGCATTAGGTATTAAAATTGCAATAAAAATACTATCCAATTGTCCAAAGACAATTACAGCTAATATTTTGATCTCTATTTTTTCTCTTCATATATTTGTTTCATTTGTAAGCAATTTTGTTTTTCTGTGTCTATCATCCATACTGTTTATATAATCAGATGCTATTATGTATGCTGTCTATATAATTTTTTTAAAATTCAACTCTTACGTCTTTTCCCTCGTTGCTTGGATACCTTGTGAGCATTCTATCTAGTGGATGTGTTATATACATTACTGCATAATACTTGGGTTGAATCAGATTATTCAGTATTATAAATAAAACCACAAAGAACATCTTGGGAATAATTTCACTTTTTTATGTTTTCAGATGTTTGGGATTATTCACTTAGACATACTTCTGGAAATGGATTTCCTAAATCAAAAGATACGAATATTTAAGATACTGGGTAGAGTATGAAGGAATCAAAGCATCAACCTGCTACTGAAGAGCCTACCTATGCCTCACTTGACTCTCTGGCGTAGAAAGTAAACAGCGAGTTCCCAGAATGCTACAAATGGGAATAAATGAAGAAATCAGCACTGAGAGTGAGTACACTGCATCTTGTGACCCAGCCAGGGCACTGTCTTTTGGAAGAAAAAATCCAGAAGCAAGTTGCACTCCGGCAGAGGGCACCTCGCTGGTGCCTGCTGGGGCCCGAACTGTCGATATCATCACGCAAAGAAAGCGCGGAAACCAAGAGCGAGGCACGGAGAATATACGACACAAAGGCGTCAGCACCTGAGTTCTGTTTTCAGGAGGCTTTTGTTCCACAGAAAACCTTGGGTTTTGCAAATGAAAGAAAACAACTATTTCATGACACGCGGGAGATTCTAAAGCCCAGGAGATCGCCGCGGGAGGAAAAGAGCCGCGCGCCTTCCGCACCCGGCCGCTGCGAGGACGGCGTCGCGCGGCCTCCCTCCCTGCCGGGCGTGCCCGCCCTCGCCTCCTCCCGGCTCCACGGGCCCCTCCTCCCTGCCGGGCGTGCCCGCCCTCGCCTCCTCCCGGCCCCGGGGGCCCCTCCTCCCTGCGGGGCGTGCCCGCCCTCGCCCCTCCTCCCGGCCCCAGGGGGCCCCTCCTCCCGGCCCCGGGGGCCCCTCCTCCCGGCCCCGGGGGCCCCTCCTCCCGGCCCCGGGGGCCCCTCCTCCCGGCCCCGGGGGCCCCTCCTCCCGGCCCCGGGGGCCCCTCCTCCCGGCCCCGGGGGCGGCTGCTGAGCCGCAGGTCCGGAGGCCCCCGCGAGGGTCGTCGGCGTGCAGGCGCGGGCGGTTTCCGTTCGCCTCTGGGGCTGGGCGGCCCGCTCTCGCTTTGCCTCCTCCCACCAGGCCGGCTGGTGATTTGAGCCGGTGCTGGTCTACAGATCTAGCCGTCTTGGGACATCACTCTTTTCGAGTTTCACGCGGCCGTCACAGGACAGTGAATTGCTTTGGGAGAAGCAGAAAGGAAGACTGTGTGGCTTGTTGCACTGCCGTTCATCCTTGATTTTTGTTGGGAGACTTCATGAGAAAACTCCCATTAGCTGAAAAAGAGCGTGTGTGTTGCATAACTATTACTGAGGGCGGTATCTGCTATGCTGTTTAGATGATTTCATGTCCAATAGTAATCCTCTCAGAAGAGAAAGTTAGGGGAAAAAAGTCAATTTCTTGTCACCCATTGGAGGACTGACTTTAATAGATGACAAACAGATTATCATGCGTTCCCTTTTGGCTTGACTGCTAGGAATCTCATAGCTAAGTCTGATGCCCACTTTTAATATCTTATAATTGTAGACATTTTCTAAGCATACTTTTCCTGATCCTGTCCACCCCTCCCCCTCAACACTCCCAACTTCTACCTTGTTCTTGGATTTTACTTCTTAAAATTGATTGTATGATTTTTGCTTCCTTTGATTTTATCATAAGTTGCCTCAAATCAAACGAATACAACCATAGTCTTTCAAAAAGTCTTAAAGATGAATTTTCTGCATCAAGGACCTGTCCGATTCAGCCTCTTTGTTCCAGTACCATGTTTTTCTCTATAAGTAAGAATTTATTCATGGATATTTATGCATTAAGAACGAAACAGAAGACTGCAAATAGGTCATGCTTTAACCTAGCAGAGAACTGCCCGCAGCAGAACTATTTTAATGGGTACTGTGTCAGCATTTCTTTAAACATTTTACATTAAAAGGTTTATAAATTATATTTGCTTCATGTTGAAATATGAGCTATATACTATAAGTAAGCATAATCGTTTATTAAGTCTCCTCTTTAGGCAGTTAAAGGAAATGTTAACCTGTTTAGTTAACTGTGAATTTTAGCAACATTATCATGGCTCACAGCTCATTTTAAATAGCTTCTTAAAATACTTTGTTATAGAACTTTAAAAAAATTATCATAATAATGAGAACAGCTAAGATACGGAGAACATCTATCAGAGTTCCAGGCTCTTTAAACACATATTATTTTTCAGAAAACTTTTCCTCTTCCTTTATGAAGTTGAAAATACTAAAGAATAAGAGCTTCACTGAATTAGTGGTGATTTTAGTTTATTTGAATTACTCATGATCATGCTCTGCCAGTTTTAGGATGCAGGCCACCTAAAACTCTCTTCATCAAACATGTGCACAATTTTGAAGCAACCACAAAGTAACTGTTTCGAACCTATTCTGGCTCAAAAGCATTGTATGTTTGCTTGGGAAGTGTGAATTAAAGAGAAGTCACCCTCAGTTACCCGATATATGGATGTTCAGCTTTGAGTTTTAGAAGTAGACACTGTTTGGTGCATATTTTCTCTCGATATTGGCAACTGCACTTTGCCGTGATAGTAAGTTGGTTGTCCAGGGAAAATTGGATTCAAAGCAAGAAAAAAAGAGAGAGTGATTTGAGAGATAATGACTTCTACACAGCCCTGGCGACAACTTGCTTTCAAACTGAAGCTTGTAGGCATATTAAGGCTGGGCCTGTATCCATTTCAGGATAGGATGCATTAGTACAGGGGGTAAGAATACATTTCCCTGTTCTCCATACAGTCCATTTGAAAGCCCCAGAGCCCATTTCTGAGTGGGTTCACCAGACTCGACAGGTGAAATAGATGCCTTTACCAGTGTAAAGGCAAGCATTGATGCTGGAAGAACTGAGCTTCTGAAAGTGAATGTGGATTATCCTTGACCTTGTACAAGAAGACGTAAAACAAATGATCAATAGCTAACTGGTAAACATCTTTTTAGTACACAGAGCAAATCAATACAGTGGAGACCCCCAGACTGCTTTTGCTTCATATTGATTTCTGGTGTTTAGCATTAGCTGAAATTAGCTTCTATTGCTTTCATTTCTATTGTTCAGGTTCTACGGAACATTCTGGATCCCCCAAGGGTCCCTCTTTGCTGTGATGTGCCAGAGTCACCATGAGGAATGGCAGTAGAACTCAACAGGTCAAGTGGGAAAAAAATCACCACAGATATTCTGCTGCAGAGTCACCTTACTTGGCCCACACTTTGGAATTTTTTTGATCACTGATTTTCCTTTAATGTAACCTGCGTTCATGACTTTCCCCTCTAATTTTGGTGATCTTAAGATGGTAATACTATAGGTTCCTCTGTGACCATCTTAAGGAGTCTTGAAGGCACTTGAAATGGCAATCTCGATTTCCATGGTCATCTCTGTGGGGTGGGAAGGTTGGTATGAAAAACAAGTTTATAATAGCAACAAAGCCATATTTAGGAATGATCCTTAGTAATATCCATGCGATGAGTGGAATGACATTTGATGCCTTACGTGTCTTACTGAGCTGTGTGCTCCTTGTGACCCAGAGAGCTTCCTCTGGGTGTTAAAACCTGTGCTCTTCAGCTTTGATAAATAATATCTTTGTTCTCTAGTTGTCAGCTTTCCTCACATCAGAGAGAAAAGGTCTGTCTCCTTTACAAGCAGAAGCAAACCATCATACAGTTAGTCTCACTTAGCAATTGTTCAGCACTAATTGGAACTTGGCATGCTGGGAAACTCACTTCCTGGGGGAGAGCGATTATTTCAGAGCACCCTGGATACTTTGTAATGTGCATAGCACATGTGAGGCAGCAATTTATGAAAAGTGACAACATTCTTCCTAGAGAACAGATTTGCTATTCATCATTAGGACTAGGTCTAATATTTATGGAGTGTTTGCAAATGATTAATTACATTTCATTTACAAATAGCCTCATTTTAATTATAAGTGTTATTTTAATGAATTGTCTGTCTATGCATTCATGGGCAAGACTGAAATAATTTTTACTTCTCTTCCCCAACCCCAGACCTGAACTTGGAGAAGGAAATGGCAACCCACTCCAGTGTTCTTGCCTGGAGAATGAATCCCAGAGACAGAGGAGCCTGGTGGGCTGCTGTCTATGGGCTGCACAGAGTCAGACACGACCGATGTGACTTAGCAGCAGCAGCAACAGCCCTGAATTTTCTGCTGCTCATCATGCCTTTCTTATTGCTTTAGTAGAATCAAGTGATCACCCCCACACCCCGCAGCTGCCTCAGCTAGAAACCTGAGACATATCTGTAGCTCACACTCATCCTAACACCCCATTTCCAGTCACTCCCATTTTCAAATGGCTCCTTGTTGCTGGCAGAATAAGAGCCGGATCCCTTTGTCTGATCAGCAGTCAGAGAGGGATGACTGAGCCATCACGGCATGGTGATCCAAGAGGTGTATCCCCATTCTTGGCACAAGATGCCGTCTCCATCTCCGTGACTGTCCCCACGTGTTCTCCACCTGGCGTGTCTGTCCTCAAGTCCTTTGTCTGCGGAGTGAGTGTCTGCTTCTTCAGAAGTTGGCCTAATCGTCAACCAGGCTTTTCACTTTCTGTCCACCAGGTGCAACGTATAATTCTCTCATGTATTTCCTCATAGAACTGTATGTGCCTTTCATGTATGCTCCTTACATATGGGTATATCCAACTTATATATATATTAGTATACTGAAGCCTTACTATGCTTTTTAAGAATAGCATCTCTGTGTTCCATGATAATCTAGCACAAGTGATAGGCTTAGTGAAGGTTGGCTAAACTGAGAATCCTGTTAGCAGTCACAAATCAAAGCAATGCCTCCATGAATATCCCACTGTAAACACTACTTTGTGGCTGATGACACAGATAAAATGGACAGAAGGGAAGAAAAAAAAATCTAATGGCAGATCACTGACATCGCCAGCAGAGGAAATAGACAGAGAGACGTAGGAGTTTAGGGCACAAAGATCAATCAGAAGCTACTCGTAACCAGAAAGGTGGTCTCCTTTTATTTCATTATGCCCGCTACTTGCCCTGCGGCCTTTGCATTTTCTGGATCATTTGTCCAGAAGGGCAGCTACCTCAGTGCCTAGACCATGGTAGACACAGAATGAATATGTCTTGTATGAAAGAATGAATGAACAAATGTAAGTATTCTAGCTCTTTCATTTTACAGATAAGGAAAGAGACCCGAAGATGCAAAGAGTGGCAAAGTAGAAACCACCCTTTTCAAGCTGCTACTATATTCCCTTCAATGAACTAAGTGCTTTCATCTCAATTATTCCATTTTATATTATCAAGAAAAATGATACAGCTATTACGTTAGGTAAAAAACTTGAAACGCAAAACCTGTGCCCGATGAGAACACAGATCAGTGGCAACTCTTGTTCTCATGCTAAGTAGAGTATAAGGCTTTCCTGTCACCTGCTGGCAAGATATTCATGGACAGAAACATAACTGATTATTGGTTTTGGTGGGCAGAAATCTCTGTGCTTCAGAATTTGCATTGTTTATACGGTAGTAGGTAAGTAAACACAGGAAGTTGTGATCAAGTGCCAAGATCTTTAGACTTGAAGGCTGAAAACCAGAGTTCAGTTCCTACGCTTGTTACCTTTCTTCGGGAAAATATTGTCTTGGAAACTTAGTTTTCTCATCTGTGAAGCAAGGCACATAATACCAACTTGGTCGTTCTGTGGTGAACCGATGAATAATGACTGTGAAATCACAGTTGGTCTACATAAAGTAGGGTATTATTATTATTAAGCTTATGTAAGAATGAGGGCATGTGAATAAAGGGGTTTCTAAACTGCATGTTCATGGTCTTTTGTTCTCTCTCTTCTCGTTTTTCTTGCAATTTTAGAACGTCTCAGCCTTCTTTTGTGTAAACAGATGAAACTAGGATAAATAAGCATTTCCCCTCTAATGTTTTGTACACAAAATATCAGATTTAAATAAACTTCTGCTTCTAAGTCTTCTGAATTCACAATTCAACATAACTTAGAGAAATAACAGTTAAAAAGACATTTGTTTCTTATCATAAGCGTCTATTCTCAAAAGAAAACTGAAACTCTCAAAGAACAGGGAAAATGCAAAATTAACATTGTTTCACAGACAGTGGAAGTTCTTTGATGAGGAAAAAAGCCATTGGCAGCTTTTTCTGATAATAATTGAAATTATGACATTTCAAAAATTCTGCATTAGCTGCAACTCTATGCATACATTTTAAAATCTGTCTGATTACAAATTATTTGCACTTCTTGGTTTCTTAAATATTGTCTTTTACCTCTAACAAGGTACAGAAAGCATCATCTGGCGTTTGTTGATGACTTCATCTCCGAGTTTTCATATCAATACTGCTTTATGACCAATTACCAACATTTGATAAGTCCTGTAGCTTTCTCTTTTTATATAAAAATGTTTATTAAATTAAATAAAAGGACACAGCCAAAATGAAAAAGCAATTATGATATATTTCCACTGTGTCTTTTCAAATTGCTGATGGTCATACCTTAGAGAAGCCTGGGGCATTAGATGTGAAAAGGACCTTAGAACTCATCTAGTTCTGACCCTTTTACTTTAAGTCCAAGAAAGGAAGCTGTGAGTGGCTGAAAAGGAGACAGGCTAATTTTCAGAGAACAAAGTCAAGAACACAGCTCCAAGCTATCTTTTGAGGGCTCTTCATGCTATAGTATATCAGAATATAATCGATTTTGATATGCATAACTCAATTCTCTTTTATTCAAATGATATTAGGAAAAAGGGGCCTTGCTCACTACTTACATTAGTTCTTTGGATGTGGACCCTGACAGAATAAAGATACGTATCTGGGACAGGGCCGGACAAACTGGATGATAGGCAATCTCAACAGCGTGGAACAATTGGCTAAGTCTAACAAAAGGGGATTTAACAGAGATGCAGAGTCAACACTTAGATTACAAAAAGCAATGCCAAAAGTACATGAAGTGGGACATATAGCTTAGCAGCGGAACATTTTTTTTTCCCCAAAAGTGGCTGTTTTTAATGAATCAAAATTTCCATGAGTTTAATCTTGACATCTTCTCCAAATCAGTTGAATTTTACTTAACCAAACAGAAGTCTATATAGAACGTACAGTCTAGTCTAAGTAAGTGTGCTCTGCTCCATCCGTCTGAAATTGAGACCATAAGCAACGACACTAAATCCGGGCATGTAGAGGAGAAAGACCGGAATGTTAAACGGGCTCAGATTCAAGTATGTTAGCAAAGATTAAAGGAATTAGTTAATATCTCTCTAGAAAAGAGAAGGATTTTACTTGTTTTTTCGAGGAAACAGAGGTGAACGAAACACATACTTTGTAACAAAGAGGCGGCATGATCTGTTGTCAAGAAGTCAGGGCATGGCATCAGAAAGCATGACCTTGACTGTTGGCACCATCATTTACCGACTTCATGGACATGAGTTTGAGCAAGCTCCAGGAGTTGATGATAGACAGGGAGGCCTGGCATGCTGCAGTCCATGGGGCTGCAAAGAGTTACACATGACTGAGTGACTGAATGGAACCGGACCATTATTTACCAGGAGCGTGACCTAGGGAAGATTTCTAAGAAATGGCATATCAGGTTCTTGACCTGCAAAATGAGAGTAGCAACATTGACATTGCAGAACTGCTGTGAAAATTAAATAATATATGTAAAATATGTGCAGGATGTGACATGCACTAGTCAGCAAATATTAAGCATCTACCACTTGTTAGGGAGAGTCATGAGAGATTTTGTTAGGTTTTACTAGAGGAATATCTTACAGATATTAGGTGTGAAAAGGACCTTAAAACTCATCTAGTTCTGACCCTTTTACTTTATAGTTCTAGAAACAGCTGTGAATGGCTGAAAAGGAGAAAGGCTAATTTTCAGAGAACAAAGACAAGAACACAGCTCCAGGCTATCTTTTGAGGGCTCTTAAGGGTTGCTTAAGTGAAAATGAAAAGGTTAGGCCAGATCCCTACCAATGCTCCTTGATATAGATATACCACCAACATTTTGCTGTAATTTATGCCAATAAGGATTTTTCTTCAGAATATTTGATTCTTTATAGGTTATATTCTCTTTTGAAGCTGTGAGAATTTTTACTACTACAAATCGTAAAATAAACCACTTTGGCATTCCTACCTTGAGAATCCCAGGAACAGTATGAAAGGCAAAGAGATCGACATTGAAAGATGAACTCCCCAGATCCACAGGTGCCCGATATGCTACTGGAGAAGAGTGTAGAAATAGCTCCAGAAGGAAGAAGAGGTTGAGTCAAACCAGAAAAGACATCCAGTTGTGGATGTATCTGGTGGTGAAAGTAAAATCTGATGCTGTAAAGAGCAATATTACATAGAAACCTGGAATCTTAGGTCCATGAATCAAGGTAAACTGGAAGAGATCAAACAGGAGATGGCAAGAGTGAACACTGACATCTTATGAATCAATGAACTAAAAAGGACAAGAAAGGGCAAATTTAATTTGGATGACCATTATATCTACTATTGTGGGCAAAAATCCCTTAGAAGAAATGGAGTAGCCCTCAGTGTCAGCAAAAGAGTCTGAAATGCAGTACTTGGGTGCAGTCTCAAAAACGACAGAATGAACTCTGTTTGTTTCCAAAGAAAACCGTTCAATATGACAGTAATTCAAGGCTATGCCCCAACCACTAACACCAAATAAGCTGAAGTTGAATGGTTCTATGAAGACCTACAAGACCTTCTAGAACTAACACACACACACACACACAAAAAGATGTCCTTTTCATCAAAAGGAACTAGAATGCAAAAGTAGGAAGTTAAGAGATACCTGGAGTATCAGGCTAGTTTGGCCTTGGAGTACAGAATGAAGCAGGGCAAAGGCTACCAGAGTTTTGCCAAGAGAACACTCTGGTCATAGCAAACACCCACTTCCAACAGCACAACACATGACTTTAGACATGGACATCAATCACCAGATGGTCAACACCGAAATGAGACCTATTATTTTCTTTGCAGCTGAAGATGGAGAAGCTCTACACAGTCAGCAAAAACAAGATCAGGAGCAGACTGTAGGTAGAATCATGTCCTTATTGTAAAATTCTGACTTAAATAGAGAATGTAGGGAAAACCACTAAACCATTCAGGTAGGACCTAATCAAATCCTTTACAATTATACAGTGGAAGTAACAAATAGATTCAAGAGATTAGATCTGATAGAGTGCCTGAATGATGCATGGATGTTCATAACATTATACAGGAAGCAGTGATCCAAACCATCTCCA
>SJYW01009667.1:61839-103469 GCA_006410735.1 Raphicerus campestris | reverse complement strand
GCCCCTCCTCCCGGCCCCGGGGGCCCCTCCTCCCTGCGGGGCGTGCCCGCCCTCGCCCCTCCTCCCGGCCCCGGGGGCCCCTCCTCCCGGCCCCGGGGGCGGCTGCTGAGCCGCAGGTCCGGAGGCCCCCGCGAGGGTCGTCGGCGTGCAGGCGCGGGCGGTTTCCGTTCGCCTCTGGGGCTGGGCGGCCCGCTCTCGCTTTGCCTCCTCCCACCAGGCCGGCTGGTGATTTGAGCCGGTGCTGGTCTACAGATCTAGCCGTCTTGGGACATCACTCTTTTCGAGTTTCACGCGGCCGTCACAGGACAGTGAATTGCTTTGGGAGAAGCAGAAAGGAAGACTGTGTGGCTTGTTGCACTGCGGTTCATCCTTGATTTTTGTTGGGAGACTTCATGAGAAAACTCCCATTAGCTGAAAAAGAGCGTGTGTGTTGCATAACTATTACTGAGGGCGGTATCTGCTATGCTGTTTAGATGATTTCATGTCCAATAGTAATCCTCTCAGAAGAGAAAGTTAGGGGAAAAAAGTCAATTTCTTGTCACCCATTGGAGGACTGACTTTAATAGATGACAAACAGATTATCATGCGTTCCCTTTTGGCTTGACTGCTAGGAATCTCATAGCTAAGTCTGATGCCCACTTTTAATATCTTATAATTGTAGACATTTTCTAAGCATACTTTTCCTGATCCTGTCCACCCCTCCCCCTCAACACTCCCAACTTCTACCTTGTTCTTGGATTTTACTTCTTAAAATTGATTGTATGATTTTTGCTTCCTTTGATTTTATCATAAGTTGCCTCAAATCAAACGAATACAACCATAGTCTTTCAAAAAGTCTTAAAGATGAATTTTCTGCATCAAGGACCTGTCCGATTCAGCCTCTTTGTTCCAGTACCATGTTTTTCTCTATAAGTAAGAATTTATTCATGGATATTTATGCATTAAGAACGAAACAGAAGACTGCAAATAGGTCATGCTTTAACCTAGCAGAGAACTGCCCGCAGCAGAACTATTTTAATGGGTACTGTGTCAGCATTTCTTTAAACATTTTACATTAAAAGGTTTATAAATTATATTTGCTTCATGTTGAAATATGAGCTATATACTATAAGTAAGCATAATCGTTTATTAAGTCTCCTCTTTAGGCAGTTAAAGGAAATGTTAACCTGTTTAGTTAACTGTGAATTTTAGCAACATTATCATGGCTCACAGCTCATTTTAAATAGCTTCTTAAAATACTTTGTTATAGAACTTTAAAAAAATTATCATAATAATGAGAACAGCTAAGATACGGAGAACATCTATCAGAGTTCCAGGCTCTTTAAACACATATTATTTTTCAGAAAACTTTTCCTCTTCCTTTATGAAGTTGAAAATACTAAAGAATAAGAGTTTCACTGAATTAGTGGTGATTTTAGTTTATTTGAATTACTCATGATCATGCTCTGCCAGTTTTAGGATGCAGGCCACCTAAAACTCTCTTCATCAAACATGTGCACAATTTTGAAGCAACCACAAAGTAACTGTTTCGAACCTATTCTGGCTCAAAAGCATTGTATGTTTGCTTGGGAAGTGTGAATTAAAGAGAAGTCACCCTCAGTTACCCGATATAGTTCAGCTTTGAGTTTTAGAAGTAGACACTGTTTGGTGCATATTTTCTCTCGATATTGGCAACTGCACTTTGCCGTGATAGTAAGTTGGTTGTCCAGGGAAAATTGGATTCAAAGCAAGAAAAAAAGAGAGAGTGATTTGAGAGATAATGACTTCTACACAGCCCTGGCGACAACTTGCTTTCAAACTGAAGCTTGTAGGCATATTAAGGCTGGGCCTGTATCCATTTCAGGATAGGATGCATTAGTACAGGGGGTAAGAATACATTTCCCTGTTCTCCATACAGTCCATTTGAAAGCCCCAGAGCCCATTTCTGAGTGGGTTCACCAGACTCGACAGGTGAAATAGATGCCTTTACCAGTGTAAAGGCAAGCATTGATGCTGGAAGAACTGAGCTTCTGAAAGTGAATGTGGATTATCCTTGACCTTGTACAAGAAGACGTAAAACAAATGATCAATAGCTAACTGGTAAACATCTTTTTAGTACACAGAGCAAATCAATACAGTGGAGACCCCCAGACTGCTTTTGCTTCATATTGATTTCTGGTGTTTAGCATTAGCTGAAATTAGCTTCTATTGCTTTCATTTCTATTGTTCAGGTTCTACGGAACATTCTGGATCCCCCAAGGGTCCCTCCTTGCTGTGATGTGCCAGAGTCACCATGAGGAATGGCAGTAGAACTCAACAGGTCAAGTGGGAAAAAAATCACCACAGATATTCTGCTGCAGAGTCACCTTACTTGGCCCACACTTTGGAATTTTTTTGATCACTGATTTTCCTTTAATGTAACCTGCGTTCATGACTTTCCCCTCTAATTTTGGTGATCTTAAGATGGTAATACTATAGGTTCCTCTGTGACCATCTTAAGGAGTCTTGAAGGCACTTGAAATGGCAATCTCGATTTCCATGGTCATCTCTGTGGGGTGGGAAGGTTGGTATGAAAAACAAGTTTATAATAGCAACAAAGCCATATTTAGGAATGATCCTTAGTAATATCCATGCGATGAGTGGAATGACATTTGATGCCTTACGTGTCTTACTGAGCTGTGTGCTCCTTGTGACCCAGAGAGCTTCCTCTGGGTGTTAAAACCTGTGCTCTTCAGCTTTGATAAATAATATCTTTGTTCTCTAGTTGTCAGCTTTCCTCACATCAGAGAGGAAAGGTCTGTCTCCTTTACAAGCAGAAGCAAACCATCATACAGTTAGTCTCACTTAGCAATTGTTCAGCACTAATTGGATCTTGGCATGCTGGGAAACTCACTTCCTGGGGGAGAGCGATTATTTCAGAGCACCCTGGATACTTTGTAATGTGCATAGCACATGTGAGACAGCAATTTATGAAAAGTGACAACATTCTTCCTAGAGAACAGATTTGCTATTCATCATTAGGACTAGGTCTAATATTTATGGAGTGTTTGCAAATGATTAATTACATTTCATTTACAAATAGCCTCATTTTAATTATAAGTGTTATTTTAATGAATTGTCTGTCTATGCATTCACGGGCAAGACTGAAATAATTTTTACTTCTCTTCCCCAACCCCAGACCTGAACTTGGAGAAGGAAATGGCAACCCACTCCAGTGTTCTTGCCTGGAGAATGAATCCCAGAGACAGAGGAGCCTGGTGGGCTGCTGTCTATGGGCTGCACAGAGTCAGACACGACCGATGGGACTTAGCAGCAGCAGCAACAGCCCTGAATTTTCTGCTGCTCATCATGCCTTTCTTATTGCTTTAGTAGAATCAAGTGATCACCCCCACACCCCGCAGCTGCCTCAGCTAGAAACCTGAGACATATCTGTAGCTCACACTCATCCTAACACCCCATTTCCAGTCACTCCCATTTTCAAATGGCTCCTTGTTGCTGGCAGAATAAGAGCCGGATCCCTTTGTCTGATCAGCAGTCAGAGAGGGATGACTGAGCCACCACGGCATGGTGATCCAAGAGGTGTATCCCCATTCTTGGCACAAGATGCCGTCTCCATCTCTGTGACTGTCCCCACGTGTTTTCCACCTGGCGTGTCTGTCCTCAAGTCCTTTGTCTGCGGAGTGAGTGTCTGCTTCTTCAGAAGTTGGCCTAATCGTCAACCAGGCTTTTCACTTTCTGTCCACCAGGTGCAACGTATAATTCTCTCATGTATTTCCTCATAGAACTGTATGTGCCTTTCATGTATGCTCCTTACATATGGGTATATCCAACTTATATATATATTAGTATACTGAAGCCTTACTATGCTTTTTAAGAATAGCATCTCTGTGTTCCATGATAATCTAGCACAAGTGATAGGCTTAGTGAAGGTTGGCTAAACTGAGAATCCTGTTAGCAGTCACAAATCAAAGCAATGCCTCCATGAATATCCCACTGTAAACACTACTTTGTGGCTGATGACACAGATAAAATGGACAGAAGGGAAGAAAAAAAAATCTAATGGCAGATCACTGACATCGCCAGCAGAGGAAATAGACAGAGAGACGTAGGAGTTTAGGGCACAAAGATCAATCAGAAGCTACTCGTAACCAGAAAGGTGGTCTCCTTTTATTTCATTATGCCCGCTACTTGCCCTGCGGCCTTTGCATTTTCTGGATCATTTGTCCAGAAGGGCAGCTACCTCAGTGCCTAGACCATGGTAGACACAGAATGAATATGTCTTGTATGAAAGAATGAATGAACAAATGTAAGTATTCTAGCTCTTTCATTTTACAGATAAGGAAAGAGACCCGAAGATGCAAAGAGTGGCAAAGTAGAAACCACCCTTTTCAAGCTGCTACTATATTCCCTTCAATGAACTAAGTGCTTTCATCTCAATTATTCCATTTTATATTATCAAGAAAAATGATACAGCTATTACGTTAGGTAAAAAACTTGAAACGCAAAACCTGTGCCCGATGAGAACACAGATCAGTGGCAACTCTTGTTCTCATGCTAAGTAGAGTATAAGGCTTTCCTGTCACCTGCTGGCAAGATATTCATGGACAGAAACATAACTGATTATTGGTTTTGGTGGGCAGAAATCTCTGTGCTTCAGAATTTGCATTGTTTATACGGTAGTAGGTAAGTAAACACAGGAAGTTGTGATCAAGCGCCAAGATGTTTAGACTTGAAGGCTGAAAACCAGAGTTCAGTTCCTACGCTTGTTACCTTTCTTCGGGAAAATATTGTCTTGGAAACTTAGTTTTCTCATCTGTGAAGCAAGGCACATAATACCAACTTGGTCGTTCTGTGGTGAACCGATGAATAATGACTGTGAAATCACAGTTGGTCTACATAAAGTAGGGTATTATTATTATTAAGCTTATGTAAGAATGAGGGCATGTGAATAAAGGGGTTTCTAAACTGCATGTTCATGGTCTTTTGTTCTCTCTCTTCTCGTTTTTCTTGCAATTTTAGAACGTCTCAGCCTTCTTTTGTGTAAACAGATGAAACTAGGATAAATAAGCATTTCCCCTCTAATGTTTTGTACACAAAATATCAGATTTAAATAAACTTCTGCTTCTAAGTCTTCTGAATTCACAATTCAACATAACTTAGAGAAATAACAGTTAAAAAGACATTTGTTTCTTATCATAAGCGTCTATTCTCAAAAGAAAACTGAAACTCTCAAAGAACAGGGAAAATGCAAAATTAACATCGTTTCACAGACAGTGGAAGTTCTTTGATGAGGAAAAAAGCCATTGGCAGCTTTTTCTGATAATAATTGAAATTATGACATTTCAAAAATTCTGCATTAGCTGCAACTCTATGCATACATTTTAAAATCTGTCTGATTACAAATTATTTGCACTTCTTGGTTTCTTAAATATTGTCTTTTACCTCTAACAAGGTACAGAAAGCATCATCTGGCATTTGTTGATGACTTCATCTCCGAGTTTTCATATCAATACTGCTTTATGACCAATTACCAACATTTGATAAGTCCTGTAGCTTTCTCTTTTTATATAAAAATGTTTATTAAATTAAATAAAAGGACACAGCCAAAATGAAAAAGCAATTATGATATATTTCCACTGTGTTTTTTCAAATTGCTGATGGTCATACCTTAGAGAAGCCTGGGGCATTAGATGTGAAAAGGACCTTAGAACTCATCTAGTTCTGACCCTTTTACTTTAAGTCCAAGAAAGGAAGCTGTGAGTGGCTGAAAAGGAGACAGGCTAATTTTCAGAGAACAAAGTCAAGAACACAGCTCCAAGCTATCTTTTGAGGGCTCTTCATGCTATAGTATATCAGAATATAATCGATTTTGTTATGCATAACTCAATTCTCTTTTATTCAAATGATATTAGGAAAAAGGGGCCTTGCTCACTACTTACATTAGTTCTTTGGATGTGGACCCTGACAGAATAAAGATACGTATCTGGGACAGGGCCGGACAAACTGGATGATAGGCAATCTCAACAGCGTGGAACAATTGGCTAAGTCTAACAAAAGGGGATTTAACAGAGATGCAGAGTCAACACTTAGATTACAAAAAGCAATGCCAAAAGTACATGAAGTGGGACATATAGCTTAGCAGCGGAACATTTTTTTTTCCCCAAAAGTGGCTGTTTTTAATGAATCAAAATTTCCATGAGTTTAATCTTGACATCTTCTCCAAATCAGTTGAATTTTACTTAACCAAACAGAAGTCTATATAGAACGTACAGTCTAGTCTAAGAAAGTGTGCTCTGCTCCATCCGTCTGAAATTGAGACCATAAGCAACGACACTAAATCCGGGCATGTAGAGGAGAAAGACCGGAATGTTAAACGGGCTCAGATTCAAGTATGTTAGCAAAGATTAAAGGAATTAGTTAATATCTCTCTAGAAAAGAGAAGGATTTTACTTGTTTTTTCGAGGAAACAGAGGTGAACGAAACACATACTTTGTAACAAAGAGGCGGCATGATCTGTTGTCAAGAAGTCAGGGCATGGCATCAGAAAGCATGACCTTGACTGTTGGCACCATCATTTACCGACTTCATGGACATGAGTTTGAGCAAGCTCCAGGAGTTGATGATAGACAGGGAGGCCTGGCATGCTGCAGTCCATGGGGCTGCAAAGAGTTACACATGACTGAGTGACTGAATGGAACCGGACCATTATTTACCAGGAGCGTGACCTAGGGAAGATTTCTAAGAAATGGCATATCAGGTTCTTGACCTGCAAAATGAGAGTAGCAACATTGACATTGCAGAACTGCTGTGAAAATTAAATAATATATGTAAAATATGTGCAGGATGTGACATGCACTAGTCAGCAAATATTAAGCATCTACCACTTGTTAGGGAGAGTCATGAGAGATTTTGTTAGGTTTTACTAGAGGAATATCTTACAGATATTAGGTGTGAAAAGGACCTTAAAACTCATCTAGTTCTGACCCTTTTACTTTATAGTTCTAGAAACAGCTGTGAATGGCTGAAAAGGAGAAAGGCTAATTTTCAGAGAACAAAGACAAGAACACAGCTCCAGGCTATCTTTTGAGGGCTCTTAAGGGTTGCTTAAGTGAAAATGAAAAGGTTAGGCCAGATCCCTACCAATGCTCCTTGATATAGATATACCACCAACATTTTGCTGTAATTTATGCCAATAAGGATTTTTCTTCAGAATATTTGATTCTTTATAGGTTATATTCTCTTTTGAAGCTGTGAGAATTTTTACTACTACAAATCGTAAAATAAACCACTTTGGCATTCCTACCTTGAGAATCCCAGGAACAGTATGAAAGGCAAAGAGATCGACATTGAAAGATGAACTCCCCAGATCCACAGGTGCCCGATATGCTACTGGAGAAGAGTGTAGAAATAGCTCCAGAAGGAAGAAGAGGTTGAGTCAAACCAGAAAAGACATCCAGTTGNGTCACAGAACTGAAAAACGTCAATGAGCTGAACCTATTTTGGTTTGAGGTAAATGAGATGAGGCAAGCGGGAGACAGGTACGTTCCAAAGCATCACCCCTGAAAAGGATATCCAACACATGCAAATATATTCATTTGGCCAGTTCTTGTTGGGGTACTACTAGAGACGATCATAAAAGCGTTCAATAATTTGATGCTCTGGACTCTTGGGAAGATACCTCCAGTTCCAAACCCAAACAGATGTGACTCTCCTTTGCTTCTTCCAGATGTCCCAGAACTGACCACTGATTGTTTGCGCCTTTGACTTTGGACTTCTAAAGGGTAGTCGCAGCTCAGCTTCTCAGGCACCTCAGTGTTCTGAACAGAGGGGCTGGTGTGGTGCGTGCTCTGGGAGTCCAGNATGTGACTCTCCTTTGCTTCTTCCAGATGTCCCAGAACTGACCACTGATTGTTTGCGCCTTTGACTTTGGACTTCTAAAGGGTAGTCGCAGCTCAGCTTCTCAGGCACCTCAGTGTTCTGAACAGAGGGGCTGGTGTGGTGCGTGCTCTGGGAGTCCAGTGTTAACCAAACTCATGCAAGCCACAGGGAGTGTTCTTGCACCAGTCAAGATGTGCCCAGCCAAACACGCTTTCTCAGAGCACTTCCTAAAGTGGTATTTATCTAAGAAATGTTTTGGAAGGAGCTAATAGGTATGTTGCCAAATAAACAAGTCATGGTAAAATAAAGTTGATAAAAATGTGACAATATTTCTCTTTCTGAGATATTTGTAATGCATATTAAAGGAAAAAGATTCTGGAAACAAGAAACATCCCATGGTGTTTAACTCAAATGCATATGAGAGAGAGAGAGAGAGAGAGATAAGTTTTTGGACAGCACACTTGTTAGCATCCAGCAGAACAGAATGCCTCTGAACATTGGTTTATGAGATACCTTGAAATATATGCAAAAATATTTCCCATTTATTTATTTGCTGTGTTTTCAATTTGGAATATCCCCTTTTGGAAAGATAATTTAACATTTTAAATTACACTACTACAACAAGCAAATACTCGTTACTTATCCCTGCCAACAGTGAACCCTGATAGCATCTGTTATTTCTAGAGAAATTTATGCTTGATATCGAAGTGACCTCTAACTGATAATAAGGCACCCACATTATCAACGCACTTTTTTTGTAGATGAGGAAAAAGGAAAAGAGATATTTTTCTAAAGAAATTAATTAAAAGTAGCATATGTGCTCTTGGGATGGTTTTGTGTTTGTTTCCTTCCTCAGGTTTAAAGAAAAGTTTAAATAATTCATCCATGGCATATAGACTGCCAGGAAAAGTCATTCAGAGTCTTATTGTTCACATTTAGAAGATTTAGGGATTCATTACCGTTCCATTGAATAAAAATTCAGGAGGTAAAGAAAATAGTCTGTTATATTTGACGAATGCATAAAACCATACCTTACCCTAGTATAAGCACTATACCATTGAAAAGTGCCTTTGCAGTTATTATTAGTTTAGAGCCTCAGACCATCCTGCGAACTAAGCAGAGCAGGGGTCTTTATTTCTGTGTCATGTATATAGATGTCTGAGATATCGAGAAATTAAATGACTTTCCTAATAATATTGTTAGCTCATTTCACTCTCGTCTTTAATTACTGAGCATGGCGCAGGAGCCAGGCACTGGACTAGTAGGGGAGAGGGCACCCTGCCCCTGCCCCACGAGAGATGGCTGAGAGCTGGGCACTGCAGCAGATTCATGTTCTAGAACTTTCTGTCCTATCGCATTGCTCTTAACATTGGATGCCATATTTTTTAGCCGCTTAAACCTGGTTTGGCTGTGGAAAGACCTGTAGAATGATACATTCTGAACCCCCAGGAGTTGTGGCATCACTGAGGAAGATGCGTGATGAAGAATGTCGTAGGGGGATTTGGCTGGCGGCAGCGGGGAAACAGGCCTGACTTTCAGCTGAGCTGCTAGACGCGCCTCGGCCAGGCAGGCTCACAGCCCTACGGTCTGAGGGAGCTGCCCCAGAGCGCTTTGCTTTAGTCGCCAAGTCGTGTCCGATGCTTGCGCCCCGTGGACTGTAGCCCACCGGGCTCCTCTGATCATGGGATTCTCCAGGCGTGAACACTGGAGTGGGTTAGCCTACCCCTTCTCCAGGGGATCTTCCACACCCAGGAATTAGGGCCGGGTCTCCTGCATCACAGGCAAATTCTTTACCCAAGTGCTTTTACTCTGAGAGAAAAATGCACCAGATTTAGAGAGGCAAACGTATGTTCTAAAATATGACCATGTGAAGCATTTTAAGCCTAAATCTGAGAGTGGAACCAGTTCCGCACAGAAGGAAATGGCTTTCTCATCTTGTTGTTTTCCCTTCACAGAATCAAAGCTAGTTTTCATACTTGATATATATCCTTAATAGCATGTTAAAATATTCTCTGTTATGGGAATGAAACTGTAGTCTAATTTTACCGGGCGGTCACTGAATTGTGACCGCTTTAATGAGCCTTTGGATCTAGTTTCATAAATTGGCTCTGACGCAGTTCTGTGGCACGCCAGCCTCTGTCACCAGAATGCTAATGCAAAGATCCCTGGTTGGCCAGATTCCCATCTGTTACCAGAAAACACCCTGATGCTCCCAGGGCCCGTCTGCAAGGACAAATGAAAATGGAAACTTGAACTTATTACTAATTAACTGGTAAATCTGATCACTTTATGACTTACTCAGATTCAGACTGCTTTTAACCCCAATAGAAACTGAAGTAAGAAAAAAAAAAAGCAGGCTTATCTGCTGCTGCTGCTGCTGCTGCTGCTGCTGAGTCACTTCAGTTGTGTCCGATTCTATGAGACCCCAATGGCAGCAGCCCACCAGGCTCCCCCAACCCTGGGATTCTCCAGGCAAGAACACTGGAGTGGGTGCCATTTCCTTCTCCAGTGCATGAAAGTGAAAAGTGAAAGTGAAGTCTCTCAGTCCTGTCCGACTCTTAACAACCCCATGGACTGCAGCCTACCAGGCTCCTCCGTCCATGGGATTTTCCAGGCAAGAGTGGGGTGCCATTGCCTCCTTCGAGGCATATATACTTGGATGCTTATTTTTATTTATGTCTATTACTTCCAGTGTTTATGAAGAAAATAGAGACGCTACAAATCATTCATCTTCATTTATCAAATAATTATTGAACGTACAGAATGTGCCAGGAACTGTGCTAAGGTTTTGGTAAACAGATATAAATATTGTCTCTGTTCCAATTTTAATTGAGAAAATACTTCTACAGGTGTTGAGGGAAATAATATCAGTAATAATTATTAGTGGAAAGCAGTCTCAGTTCTTACACATATCAATTTTTACACTGATATGTGTGAATACATTAGCCCAAATATTTTCATAGGTGCTGTCTTTTTACCATTCTGAGTACTTTTCCTGACATATATTTTTAAATAACTTCTCCAACATGTCTAATGTCCTTTTGACTGTTCCAGCGAATGTAGATGCCATCCAACCACAAGCATTCTCAATTTTTTTTTCATTCTGGTATAAAATACAACTATCTAATTATAAATAGATGCTCCATCAAAAGACTTTTCTGCCAAGTTGAGTTATTTCAAAGCATTTTCATAGAAAAATCAAAATCAAATCATGTACATCTTTGTAACATTAATTGTTTACCTACTCCAGTCCTTTGCTTCTGTAAGAATTTGTCTTTTCATTTGTAAGAATTTCTTTTAATATGGAAATTCTTTTAAAACTTATCATTTGAATTTTGTGGAATATTCCAATGAGAGTTTTCCAGTTACTTTTGAGCAAAATGTAATCAACATTAAAAGGATTTGCAAAGTAGTTCTTCAAAAGCTCAAACATTTCTAAAATTCAACTGATGATAGGTGGCAAAGGGAGACTACATGGTAACATACTTATGTTGCCTTTTTAGTTCAAAATAAAATTCATCAGAAAAATTTTGTAGTGTCATTTTCTGACTATATAAACATAGTTCAGTTTGGTTCAGTTGCTCAGTCGTGTCCAACTCTTTGTGACCCCATGGACTGCAGCACGCCAGGCCTCCCTGTCCACCACCAACTCCCGAAGTTCACTCAAACTCATGTCCGTTGAGTCGGTGATGCCATCCAGCCATCTCATCCTCTGTCGTCCCCTTCTCCTCCCACCTTCAATCTTTCCTAGCATCAGGGTCTTTTCCACTGAGTCAGTTCTTTGCGTCAGGTGGTCAAAGTATTGGAGTTTCAGCTTCAGCATCAGTGCTTCCAATGAATATTCAGGACTGATCTCCTTTATGATTGACTGGCTTGATCTCCTTGCAGTCCAAGGGAATCTCAAGAGTCTTCTCCAACACCACAGTTCAAAAGCATCAACTTTTCTGTGTTCAACTTTCTTTATAGTCCAACTCTCACATCCATACATGACTACTGGAAAAACCACAGCTTTGACTAGACAGACCTTTGTTGGCAAAGTACTGTCTCTGCTTTTCAATATGCTGTTTAGGTTGATCATAACTTTTCTTCCAAGGAGTAAGCGTCTTCTAATTTCATGGCTGCAGTCACCATCTGCAGTGTTTTTGGAGCCTCCCAAAAAAAGTCTCTCAGTGTTTCCATTGTTTCTCCATCTATTTGCCATAAAGTGTTGGGACTGGATGCCATGATCTTTGTTTTCTGAATGCTGAGCTTTAAGCCAGCTTTTTCACTCTCCTCTTTCACTTTCATCAAGAGGTTCTTTCATTCTTCTTTGCTTTCTGCCATAAGGGTGGTGTCATCTGCATATCTGAGGTTATTGATATTTCTCCCAGCAATCTTGATTCTAGTTTGTGCTTCATCCAGCCTGGCATTTTGCATGATGTACCTGCATATAAGTTAAATAAGCGGTGTGATAGTATACAATTCTTTCCCAATTTTGAACCAGTCTGTTGTTCCATGTCCAGTTCTAACCATTGCTTCTTGACCTACATACAGATTTCTCAGGAGGCAGGTAAGGTTGTCTGGTATTCCCGTCTGTTGAAGAATTTCCCACAGTTTCTTGTGATCCACACAGTCAAAGGTGTTGGCATAGTCAATAAAGCAGAAATAGATGTTTTTCTGGAACTTTCTTGCTTTTTCAATGATTCAACAGATGTTGGCAATTTGTTCTCTGGTTTCTCTGCCTTTTATAAACCTAGCTTGAACATTTTGAGCTTCATGGTTTACGTATTGTTGAAACCTGGCTTGGAGAATTTTGAGCATTGCTAGCAAGTGAGATGAGTGCAATTGTGCAGTAGTTTGAGCATTCTTTAGCATTGCCCTTCTTTGGTATTGGAATGAAAACTAACCTTTTCTAGTCTTGTGGCCACTGCTGAGATTTCCAAATTAGCTGGCATAATGAGTGCAGCACTTTCACAGCACCATCTTTTAGGATTTGAAATAGTTCAACTGGAATTCCATCACTTCCACTAGCTTTGTTTTTAGTAATGCTTGCTAAGGCCCATTTGACTTTGCATTCCAGAACTGGGCTTCCCTTGTGTCTTAGCTGGTAGAGAATCTGCCTGCAATGCGGGAGACATGGGTTCGATCCCTGAGTTGGGATTTTTCTCCTGGAGAAGTGAAAGGCTACCCACTCCAATATTCTGGCCTGGAGAATTCCACGGACTGTATAGTCCATGAGATCGCAGACAGTTGGACACGACTGAGAAACTTTCACTAAATAAACATAAAATATTTATAAAATGTGACACAGCTCAGTTTGTGTAACTCAGTAGAAATCACATGATTGCATTTGTTTAATGTAATTATTTGTTGTTTATGTAACATGACCAACTCCAAATGTATTTTAATTTGTATGTCTCCTAAATTACTAAGATCATTATTTTTTACCACCATTCTGTATTCCAGTCAAAGTTGTATTCAAAGTATCACTACAAAGGTCACATTATTTTATCTTCAATGCTGAATTTTTAAAGTAAATTTAAACCATCATTCACATATAATGTCAGCAATTTCACAGTCACCATTTAGTAATCAAGAATAAAGGTTTTTGTTTTACGTATATATATCTATTATTATAAATGTTTGATTTTTTAAAAGATTTTATTTTCTTTTCATTCTGAACTTTTGATTTTGTATTGGAATATAGCTGATTAATGATATTGAGATAGTTTGAAGTGGACAGCAAAGGGACTCAGGCATATACATATATATATATACATATATATATGTATCTATTCTCCCCCAAATAGTCATGTACAGATGTGAGAGTTGGACCATAACAAAGGCTGAGCACCAAAGAATTGATGCTTTTGAACTGTGGTGCTGGAGAAGACTCTTGAGATTCCCTTGGACTTCAAGGAGATCAAACCAGTCAATCCTAAAGAAAATCAACCCTGAATACTCATTGGAAGGGCTGATGCTAAAGCTGACTCATTGGAACAGACCCTGATGCTGGGAAAGATTGAGGGCAAGAGGAGAAGGGGGCGACAGAGGATGAGATGGCTGGATGGCATCACCAACTCAGTGGACAAGAGTTTGAGCAGACTCAGGGATACAATGAAGGACAGGGAAGCCTGGCATGCTGCAGTTCACAGAGTTTCAAAGAGTCAGAGATGACTTAGTAACTGAGCAATTCTCCCCCGAACTCTCCTCCCATCCAAGCTGCCACATAACCTTTAGCAGAATTTCCAGTGTTATACTATAGGTACTCATTGGTCATNAGTCTGTTGTTCCATGTCCAGTTCTAACCATTGCTTCTTGACCTACATACAGATTTCTCAGGAGGCAGGTAAGGTTGTCTGGTATTCCCGTCTGTTGAAGAATTTCCCACAGTTTCTTGTGATCCACACAGTCAAAGGCGTTGGCATAGTCAATAAAGCAGAAATAGATGTTTTTCTGGAACTTTCTTGCTTTTTCAATGATTCAACAGATGTTGGCAATTTGTTCTCTGGTTTCTCTGCCTTTTATAAACCTAGCTTGAACATTTTGAGCTTCATGGTTTACGTATTGTTGAAACCTGGCTTGGAGAATTTTGAGCATTGCTAGCAAGTGAGATGAGTGCAATTGTGCAGTAGTTTGAGCATTCTTTAGCATTGCCCTTCTTTGGTATTGGAATGAAAACTAACCTTTTCTAGTCTTGTGGCCACTGCTGAGATTTCCAAATTAGCTGGCATAATGAGTGCAGCACTTTCACAGCACCATCTTTTAGGATTTGAAATAGTTCAACTGGAATTCCATCACTTCCACTAGCTTTGTTTTTAGTAATGCTTGCTAAGGCCCATTTGACTTTGCATTCCAGAACTGGGCTTCCCTTGTGTCTTAGCTGGTAGAGAATCTGCCTGCAATGCGGGAGACATGGGTTTGATCCCTGAGTTGGGATNTTTAGTAATGCTTGCTAAGGCCCATTTGACTTTGCATTCCAGAACTGGGCTTCCCTTGTGTCTTAGCTGGTAGAGAATCTGCCTGCAATGCGGGAGACATGGGTTCGATCCCTGAGTTGGGATTTTTCTCCTGGAGAAGTGAAAGGCTACCCACTCCAATATTCTGGCCTGGAGAATCCCACGGACTGTATAGTCCATGAGATCGCAGACAGTTGGACACGACTGAGAAACTTTCACTAAATAAACATAAAATATTTATAAAATGTGACACAGCTCAGTTTGTGTAACTCAGTAGAAATCACATGATTGCATTTGTTTAATGTAATTATTTGTTGTTTATGTAACATGACCAACTCCAAATGTATTTTAATTTGTATGTCTCCTAAATTACTAAGATCATTATTTTTTACCACCATTCTGTATTCCAGTCAAAGTTGTATTCAAAGTATCACTACAAAGGTCACATTATTTTATCTTCAATGCTGAATTTTTAAAGTAAATTTAAACCATCATTCACATATAATGTCAGCAATTTCACAGTCACCATTTAGTAATCAAGAATAAAGGTTTTTGTTTTACGTATATATATCTATTATTATAAATGTTTGATTTTTTAAAAGATTTTATTTTCTTTTCATTCTGAACTTTTGATTTTGTATTGGAATATAGCTGATTAATGNTCCCACCCTCTCCCTCTCCCTCAGAAGCCAAAAGTCCGTTCTATACCTCTGTGTCTCTTTTGTTGTCTCGCATACAGGGTCATCGTTACTATCTTTCCAATCAAAAGATAGAGTGGTTAGGTGAAGAAAAAAAGGAAAAAGAAAGGAAAAGACTCATCCAAGACTTATCTATACGCTTTTTATGAGAGATTCACTTCAAAGGTAAGGACATACAGAATGAAAGTAAAAAAGGATGCAGAAAGCTATTCCACTCACATGGAAAGGAAAAGAATGCTGGTGTAGCTATGCTCATTTCAGGCAAGTAGACGCTGAAACAAACACAGCAGTAAAGGACAGAGAAGAGCATTGTATCATCGATAAAGGAGAAATCCAGTACTGAAATATACCATTTATAAACATATATGCACCCACCACACGAGCACTCAGACATGCGAAGCACGTATTAATGGACAGAAAGGGAGAAGTTGGCAGCAGTGCAATGAAAGCAGGGTCTTTAACACCCACTTATATCAGTGAATAGATCAAGCAGCTAGAAAATAAATAAGGAGACACAGACCTTGGATGACACCCTAAATCAGAGTGACTTAATAGATATAATCAGAACATTCTGAACAGGAAAAAGTGCATGTGTGTGGAAATTTAAAAATATGCTGCGGAATAATCAATGGGTTATCAAAAATCAAAGACAAAATAGAGAATGCATAGCGACAAGGCAAGCATACAACATCCAAAATCTATGACATGGAGCATAAGTGGCTCTAAGACAAAAATCCACTGCAATTAAAGTCTGTCTCAATAAAGAAGAGAAATCTAAAGCAATACAACTCACTCCTTACAAAATTAGAAAAAGAACAAGGCCTAAAGTCAGTAGAAAGAAAGAATTAGTAAAGGTTAAAGTGAATCAGATGACTTCACTAGTGAATTCTATCAAAAATTGAAAGATTTAAAACCTATACTTTTCAAACTCTTCCAAAGGATTGAAGACGGCAGGGCCTCATTTTACGAAGCCAGCATTACTCTAATATCAAACCTGGACAACATCACTACAGAAATGTCTTTAATGTACATAGATGCAAAAATTTTCAACAAAATATTAGCAAACTGAATTTAAGAACACATTAAAAGGGTCATAAATCATAATCAATGGGGATTTATTCCAAGTATACAAAGAGCATTCAACATCCCCAAATTAATCAATGTGATACACCATATTAACCAGACAAAAGATAAAACTCATATTATCATCCCAACAGATGTAGGAAAACCATTTGACAAAATTCAACATTTATGATAAAAGTTCTCAACACAGTGAGTATAAAGGGAGTGAATCTCAAGATAATGAAGACTGTGCATAATAAACCCACAGTTAACATCATAATTGTGAAAAGCCGAAAACTTTCTCTAAGATCAGGAACAAGGCAAGGATGCCCACTTGTTACTTTTATTCACCATTGTATAGGAAGTCCTAGCCAAGAAAAGTAAACGAAAAGCATCTAAATCAAAAAGAAGCAAAATCATCACCATCTGCAGATAACATTATACTTTACGTAGAAAACCTTAAAGACTGTCAAAAAAACTGCTACAACTCTAAAGACTCCACCAGAAAGAAAAGCCTGTTATAACTAATAAGGACTTCCCTGGTGGCTCAGATGGTAGAGAATCTGCCTGCAATGCAGGAGACCGAGGTTCAGTTCCTGGCTTGGGAAGATCCCCTGGAGAAGGGAAAGGCTTCCCATTCCAATATTCTTATCTGGAGAATTCCATGGACAGAGGAGCCTGGCAGGCTAGAGTCCATGGGGTTTCAAAGAGTCAGACATGACTGAATGACTAACATTTTCATTTCACTTTTCAGAACCAATAAATGAATTCAGTAAAGTTGTGGAATACAAAATCAACCTAAAAATCAGTGGCATTTCTATACACTAATAAAAAACTGTTAGAAAGTGAAATCAAGAAAGCAATATCATTTACAATTGCATCAGAAATAATAAAATAACTCGTAATTCAGTTAAACAGGTAGGTGAAAGACCTATATTCTGAAACCTGTAAGACACCAACGGGGGAAATTAAAGAAAGTGCAAATAAAGGAACGGTATTCTGTGCTAATGGGTGGGGAAAATTGATATTGCAAAAATTCCATGCTGCCTAAAGTAATCTACAGATTCAATGCCGTCCATTTTAAGAGTCCAATGGCATTTTTCACAGAAGTAGAATAATTCTAAAACTTCCATAGAACCACAAAAGAGCCTGAGTAGGCAAAACAATATTAAGAAAAAAGAAAAAAAGCTGGCAGTGTCATGTTCCCTGATTTTAAAGTACACCACAAAGCTACAGTAATGGTATCATAATGAAAACAAGCACATAGATCGAGGATCGGAACTGAGACCCCAGAAATAAACTCACAATATACAGAAAACCAATTTAGGACAAAGGATCGGGAATACGCATGCGCTGGAGAAAGGACAGTCTCTTCCAAAACCGGTGTTTGGAAAACCGGCAGCCACAAGCAAAAGAACAAAACCAGACCACCCTCTTAACACTGCATAAAAACAATAACTCCAACTGAATTAAAGGCTTGACTGCTGAGATCTGAAACCATAAACATCCTAGATGAAAACATAGGGGCTTACCCTTGTGACCCCAAGGTTAGCCATGTTTTTGTGGATCTGATTCCAAAGGCAAGGGTAAGAAAAGCAAAAATAGACAAACGGGTCTACATCAAATGAACAGTGAAGGAAATCATCATCAAAATTAAAAGGCAGCCTACTAAATGGGAGAAGTTATCTGCTAACCACGTATCTGACAAGAGGTTAATATCCAAAATATATAAAGAAGTCAGGCAACTTAACAATATAAAAAAAAACAACAGGTTAAAAATGGGCAGAGGATCTGAATAGACGTTTTTCAAAAGAAGACATACAGATTGTCAACAGATACACGAAAATATGTTCATTATTACTAATTATTAGGGAAGGGCAAATCAAAACCACAGGTGTGAGATACCATCTCACACATATTAGAAGGGCTATCATCAAAAAGATGGGAAATAACAAGTGTTGGAGAGGATGTGGAGAAAAGAAAACCACAAGACTATGTTGGTGGAAATATAAATTGATGCAGCTGCTGTGAAAAACATGTGAGAATCCTCCAAAGTTTGAGAATACATCCACCATGTGATCCAGCTATTCTACCTCTAGGTACTTATCCAAAGAACAAAAAAGAAAAACTTTAATTTGAAAATATATATGTTCACAGATGCTTTATTTATAATAGCCAAGCTATGAAGTGTCCATTGATGTATGAAGAAATAAAGAAGATGTTGTGTATATACACAATGGAATACTTCTCAGCCATAAAAAAGAATGAAATCTTGACACTTTTAACAACATGAGTAGACTTGATGGTATTATATTAAATGAGTTAAATTGAAAAGGTGAAAGGCAAAAATTATAGGATTTCACTCCTGGAGTCTGAAAAAAGTGAACAAACAAAGCAATATAAAAATCAAACTCACAGACATAGAAAAGGATTAATGGTTACTTGACTGGGAAGGGGACTGGAGGAAGCAGAAAGGCTGAAGGGAGTCCAGTGCCTGGGGGTGGGTGGGGACTAGGCTTTGAGTGACAAACAGTTTAGAAGGAACACACACGTCTCATAGCATTGAGCACCTGAAACTTATATAGTGTATATACCAACTTTATCTTAAAACAGAACCAGTCAAGATTATTTTAAGGGCTCCGCTGGTGGCTCAGTTGGTAAAGAATCTGCCTGCAGTGCTGGAGAGCCAGGTTCAATCCTTGGGTCTGGAAGATCCCCTGGAGAAGGAAATGGAAACTCACTCCAATATTCTTGCCTGGAGAATCCTATGGACAGAGGAGCCTGGTGAGCTACTGTCCATGGAGTCGCAAGAGTTGGACACGACTTAGCGACTAAACCACTGCCAAAATTATTTTAGGGGAGGGAGATGGGAGGGATGATCTAGTGAGAGGTTTACCTATGGCTGATTTATGTTGATATTTGGTAGAAACCAATCCTGTAAAACAATTATCCTTCAATTGAAAAAAATATTTTTTTAAAAATTTAAAAGTCATTTTGATATATAGCTGACATATAACATTACAGTAGTCTCAGGCGTACAATATAATCATTTGATATACGCATATATTGCAAAAGTACCATCACGATAAGTTTAGCTAACATCTATCACCAGTTCAGTTCAGTTGCTCAGTCGTGTCCAACTGTTTGTGACCCCATGAACTGCAGCACGCCAGGCCTCCCTGTCCATCATCAACTCCCGGAGTTCACCCAGACCCATGTCCATTGAGTCTGTGATGCCATCCAGCCATCTCATCCTCTGTTGTCCCCTTCTCCTCCTGCCCCCAAAATACATACAAATTATTGTTTTTTTATGATAACTTTTAAGATCAACTCTCTTAGCAACTATTAAGTATATAATACAGTATTATTAACTACAATCCCCATGCTGTACATTACATTCCCATGTCTTATTTATTTTATAATGGCTCAGACAGTAAAGCATCTGTCTACAATGCAGGAGACCGGATTTGATCCATGGGTCGGGAAGATCCCCTGGAGAAGGAAATGGCACTCCACTCCAGTACTCTTGCCTGGAAAATCCCATGGACAGAGNACGAAAAGCATCTAAATCAAAAAGAAGCAAAATCATCACCATCTGCAGATAACATTATACTTTACGTAGAAAACCTTAAAGACTGTCAAAAAAACTGCTACAACTCTAAAGACTCCACCAGAAAGAAAAGCCTGTTATAACTAATAAGGACTTCCCTGGTGGCTCAGATGGTAGAGAATCTGCCTGCAATGCAGGAGACCGAGGTTCAGTTCCTGGCTTGGGAAGATCCCCTGGAGAAGGGAAAGGCTTCCCATTCCAATATTCTTATCTGGAGAATTCCATGGACAGAGGAGCCTGGCAGGCTAGAGTCCATGGGGTTTCAAAGAGTCAGACATGACTGAATGACTAACATTTTCATTTCACTTTTCAGAACCAATAAATGAATTCAGTAAAGTTGTGGAATACAAAATCAACCTAAAAATCAGTGGCATTTCTATACACTAATAAAAAACTGTTAGAAAGTGAAATCAAGAAAGCAATATCATTTACAATTGCATCAGAAATAATAAAATAACTCGTAATTCAGTTAAACAGGTAGGTGAAAGACCTATATTCTGAAACCTGTAAGACACCAACGGGGGAAATTAAAGAAAGTGCAAATAAAGGAACGGTATTCTGTGCTAATGGGTGGGGAAAATTGATACTGCAAAAATTCCGTGCTGCCTAAAGTAATCTACAGATTCAATGCCGTCCATTTTAAGAGTCCAATGGCATTTTTCACAGAAGTAGAATAATTCTAAAACTTCCATAGAACCACAAAAGAGCCTGAGTAGGCAAAACAATATTAAGAAAAAAGAAAAAAAGCTGGCAGTGTCATGTTCCCTGATTTTAAAGTACACCACAAAGCTACAGTAATGGTATCATAATGAAAACAAGCACATAGATCGAGGATCGGAACTGAGACCCCAGAAATAAACTCACAATATACAGAAAACCAATTTAGGACAAAGGATCGGGAATACGCATGCGCTGGAGAAAGGACAGTCTCTTCCAAAACCGGTGTTTGGAAAACCGGCAGCCACAAGCAAAAGAACAAAACCAGACCACCCTCTTAACACTGCATAAAAACAATAACTCCAACTGAATTAAAGGCTTGACTGCTGAGATCTGAAACCATAAACATCCTAGATGAAAACATAGGGGCTTACCCTTGTGACCCCAAGGTTAGCCATGTTTTTGTGGATCTGATTCCAAAGGCAAGGGTAAGAAAAGCAAAAATAGACAAACGGGTCTACATCAAATGAACAGTGAAGGAAATCATCATCAAAATTAAAAGGCAGCCTACTAAATGGGAGAAGTTATCTGCTAACCACGTATCTGACAAGAGGTTAATATCCAAAATATATAAAGAAGTCAGGCAACTTAACAATATAAAAAAAAACAACAGGTTAAAAATGGGCAGAGGATCTGAATAGACGTTTTTCAAAAGAAGACATACAGATTGTCAACAGATACACGAAAATATGTTCATTATTACTAATTATTAGGGAAGGGCAAATCAAAACCACAGGTGTGAGATACCATCTCACACATATTAGAAGGGCTATCATCAAAAAGATGGGAAATAACAAGTGTTGGAGAGGATGTGGAGAAAAGAAAACCACAAGACTATGTTGGTGGAAATATAAATTGATGCAGCTGCTGTGAAAAACATGTGAGAATCCTCCAAAGTTTGAGAATACATCCACCATGTGATCCAGCTATTCTACCTCTAGGTACTTATCCAAAGAACAAAAAAGAAAAACTTTAATTTGAAAATATATATGTTCACAGATGCTTTATTTATAATAGCCAAGCTATGAAGTGTCCATTGATGTATGAAGAAATAAAGAAGATGTTGTGTATATACACAATGGAATACTTCTCAGCCATAAAAAAGAATGAAATCTTGACACTTTTAACAACATGAGTAGACTTGATGGTATTATATTAAATGAGTTAAATTGAAAAGGTGAAAGGCAAAAATTATAGGATTTCACTCCTGGAGTCTGAAAAAAGTGAACAAACAAAGCAATATAAAAATCAAACTCACAGACATAGAAAAGGATTAATGGTTACTTGACTGGGAAGGGGACTGGAGGAAGCAGAAAGGCTGAAGGGAGTCCAGTGCCTGGGGGTGGGTGGGGACTAGGCTTTGAGTGACAAACAGTTTAGAAGGAACACACACGTCTCATAGCATTGAGCACCTGAAACTTATATAGTGTATATACCAACTTTATCTTAAAACAGAACCAGTCAAGATTATTTTAAGGGCTCCGCTGGTGGCTCAGTTGGTAAAGAATCTGCCTGCAGTGCTGGAGAGCCAGGTTCAATCCTTGGGTCTGGAAGATCCCCTGGAGAAGGAAATGGAAACTCACTCCAATATTCTTGCCTGGAGAATCCTATGGACAGAGGAGCCTGGTGAGCTACTGTCCATGGAGTCGCAAGAGTTGGACACGACTTAGCGACTAAACCACTGCCAAAATTATTTTAGGGGAGGGAGATGGGAGGGATGATCTAGTGAGAGGTTTACCTATGGCTGATTTATGTTGATATTTGGTAGAAACCAATCCTGTAAAACAATTATCCTTCAATTGAAAAAAATATTTTTTTAAAAATTTAAAAGTCATTTTGATATATAGCTGACATATAACATTACAGTAGTCTCAGGCGTACAATATAATCATTTGATATACGCATATATTGCAAAAGTACCATCACGATAAGTTTAGCTAACATCTATCACCAGTTCAGTTCAGTTGCTCAGTCGTGTCCAACTGTTTGTGACCCCATGAACTGCAGCACGCCAGGCCTCCCTGTCCATCATCAACTCCCGGAGTTCACCCAGACCCATGTCCATTGAGTCTGTGATGCCATCCAGCCATCTCATCCTCTGTTGTCCCCTTCTCCTCCTGCCCCCAAAATACATACAAATTATTGTTTTTTTATGATAACTTTTAAGATCAACTCTCTTAGCAACTATTAAGTATATAATACAGTATTATTAACTACAATCCCCATGCTGTACATTACATTCCCATGTCTTATTTATTTTATAATGGCTCAGACAGTAAAGCATCTGTCTACAATGCAGGAGACCGGATTTGATCCATGGGTCGGGAAGATCCCCTGGAGAAGGAAATGGCACTCCACTCCAGTACTCTTGCCTGGAAAATCCCATGGACAGAGGAGCCTGGTGGGCTGCAGTCCATGGGGTCGCGAAGAGCTGGACACGACTGAGTGACTTCATTTTCACTTTCACCCTCTTCACCTATTTCACCCACCCTCCACCACACCCACCCCCGCTCTGCAGCTCTGACGACCATTAGTCTGTCATCTGTATCAACCATACAGAGATCTATGAGCATAATGCCGTCAAAGTACATCCATGTTGTCACAAATGGCAAAATTTCCTTCCCTGTTTTTTTATCCATTCACTCATCGAGGGACACAAAGTTTGTTTCACACTAAGTTAGCTGGTTTCTTAGCAACTATAAACATGCTGCGTGAAATAAGCTTGCAGATATCTTTTCAGGTTAACATTTTTATTTCCTCGGATACATACCCAGAAGTGGAATTGCTGGGTCCCACGATAGTTCCTAATTTTAATTTTTTCCTCAAAAGGAATTCTTGATGTCTAGGTTAGGTACTTGGCTCAGGGGCTCAGAAATACAAATAATTGGTGGAATGTCTAGAATTTGGCTTTAAATAAGCACTGCTTATTAGTGACTTAGGGGCAGTAAAGGAAAAACTTAACGTCACAGATATGTAGTGGGGTTAACAGTAACCATTTAATAAAAACATACTAGATTTTGGACAATAGAGAAGGCTAAATAAGTTTCTGAATTATAAACTAACCTGCACAATATCTATGCAATGTTCTATATTGTTTTCACCATTTTACAGGTAATTACATTTTAGGCAAGAGAAAAAAGTAGCTTGCATAAGGCTACTCAGGTAATGTTCTTGGAAAATCCACATTTAAATTAGATTCTTTCTGAATACAGTCTTCAAACTATACCCCAATTATCTGTTCCTGCTTTGTGGGTAGAAATTTTATGCTATTGCTCTTGGCAATCACAAAAGCTTGAGAAAAAGAAAAGAAGAGATGTTTATCTCCACTGGATATTGAATGACCAGTGCAGGCGGCTGGTTGCATGAGTTCTTACCATCTGATGAAGATCTTTAACGGACAGGATGCATGCATTTGTGAAGGAGACAGATTCTAGGGACTTTATATGATAGAGATTGATTGTGATTGATTACTCTGGTAGCTTAAAATTCCACGTATGTCCATGTCCACAAACTCTTTCAAACATGTAGTAAGCTGAATAATCATCCCCCAAAGACATGCATGCCCTGAGTTTCAGAACCTGTGACTATGTTACAATACAGAGCAAAGGGTAGCTAAAGTGACTTTGAAATAGGGAGATTAGCCTAACTTATCTGGGTGGACGCAGTGTAATAACAATGATCCTTAAATACAGAAAAAGTAGGAAGATCAGAATGACTCAGGGTGAGAAGGAATCAGTCCGCTATTTTTGGCTTTGAAGATGGAAGAAGGGGACCATGAGCAAAGGAGCGTGGGAAGCCTTTAGAAGCTAGAGAAGACAAGGAGACGGAGTCTTCCTAAGCGCCCCAGAAAGGAACACGCCCAGCTGACACCTTTGCTTTTACCCAGTGAGACCTGGGCTGGATTTTTGACCTACAGAACGCTAAGATAAGAAATTCATATTAATTCTCTAAATTTATGGTCCAGGCATGCTTAGGAGATAATGCAGATTCAGTTCTAGACTTTCACAATAAAATGAGTCACATGAACTTCTGGGTTCCCCATACAAAATTTATGCTCAGCTGGTAAAGAACATGCCTGCCAATGTAAGAGACACAAGAGACACAGGTTCAATCCCTGGGCCAGGAAGATCCTGTGGAGAAGGAAATAGCAACTCACTCCAGTTTTCTTGCCTGGAAAATTCCATGCGGGGTGGAGCCTGGCGGGCTACAGTCCATAGGGTCACAAAGAGTTGGACTCAAACACATAGTACAGTTTAGGAAGTGTACAATAGCTGTATGTCTAAAAATGTACATTCCTTAATTCAAAAATACTTTATCATTTAAAAATGTTAACCACCATTTGAGCCTTCAGGGAGTAGGAATCTTTTTGCTTGGCTTGATATCGCTGACTGCTGACTGATCAGGGTGGTGGTTGGTGAAGGGTGGAGTGGCTGAGGCAATTTCTTAAAATAAGAGAATAACAAAGTTTGCTGCCTTGATTGACTCTTCCTGTAGCTTGCAATGCTGTTCAATAGCATTTTATCCATGGTAGAACTTCTTTCAAAATGAGTCAGTCCTCTCAAATCTTGTTGCTGCCTCATCAAGTTCTGGTGATATTCTATATCCTTTACTGTCATGTCAGCAATTTCCACAGCATCTTTATCAGAGGCAGATTCCATTTCAAGAAACCGCCTTCTTTGCTCATCCCTAAGAAGCAATTCTTCATCATTAAAACTTTATCATGAACTTGCAGCACTTTAGTCACATATTCAGAATCTACTTCTAATTCCAATTTTCTTGCTAGTTACACATCTGCAGTTACTTCCTTCACTGAAGTCTTAAATCTCTCCAGGTCATCCTTGAAAGCTGGCATCAACTTTTTCCAAACTCCCTGTTAATGTTGAGATTTGACCTCCTCCCATGAATCAGGAATGTTCTTAATGGCATCTAGAATGATAAATTTTTTCCACAAAATGTTCAGTTGATTTGAAAATTGAAAAAGTGACTTGATGTATCCCAGATATATCAGGGGAATCACTAACTATGGCAGCGATAGCTTTAAAAAATATATTTCTTAAATAATGAGGTGAAGTCGCTCAGTTGTGTCCGACTCTTTGCAACACCGTGGACTGTAACCTACTAGGCTTCTCTGTCCATGAGATTCTCCAGGCAACAATACTGGAGTGGATTGCCATTTCCTTCTCAGAATTCAAAATTACTCCTTGATCTATGGACGGCAGAATGCATGTTGGGTCAGCATGACAACATGAATCTCATAGTAGATCACCATCAGAGCTCTTGCGTGACCAGGTGCATTGTGAATGAGTAGTAATAGTTTGAAAGAAATCTTTTTTTTTTTTTTTTTTTCTGAGCAGCAGGTCTCAACAGTGGGTTTAAAATATTCGCTAAATCACATTGTAAACATACGTGCTGTCATGCAGGCTTTGTTGTTTCATTTACAGACCACAGACAGAGCAGACAGCAAAATTCTTAAGATGCCCAGGATTTCTGGAATAGTACATGAGCTTTGGCTTCAACTTAAAGTAGCCAGCTGCATTAGCTGCTGACAAGAGGGTCAGCTTGTCCTCTGAAGCTTTGAAGTCAGGCACTGATGTCAGCTCTTGCTGTGAAAGTCCTAAATGACTTCTTTCAGTACAAGTCTGTTTTATCTATATTGAAAATCTGTTGTTGTGGGTAGCCACTTTCATTAAGTGTCTTAGCTAGAGCTTCTGGATATCTTGCTGCAACTTCTGCTTTATCACTTGCTGCTTCACCTTGTGCTTTGATACTACGGAAATGACTTCTTTCCTTAAACTTCATGAACCAATCTCTGCTAATATCAAACTTTTTTTTTTTTTCCTGCAGCTTCCTCACCTCTCTCAGCCTTCACAAAATTGAAGAAAGTTAAAGCCTCGCTTTAGGTTAGGCTTTGATTTAAGGGAATATTGTGGCTGATTGATCATCTGTTTGGACCATGAAAACGTTCTCCTTATCAGCAACAATGCTACTTTGCTTTCTTATCATTTGTGTGTTCACTGGAGCGGCACTTTTAATTTCCTTCAAGAATGTCCCCTTTACATATACGACTTGCCTAACTGCTTAATGTGAGAGGCCTAGCTTTCAGCCTTCAACATGCCTTCCTCACTAGCTTAATCATTCCTAGCTTTTGATTTAAACTGAGAGACATGTGACTCTTCCTTTCACTTGAACACTCAGAGACCATTATAGGGTTATTAAGTGACTTAATTTTAATATCGTTCTGTCTCAAGGGAATAGGGAGGCCTGAGGAGAAGTGGAGAGAGGGGTAAACAGGTGGTCGGTAAAGCAGTTAAAATGCCCACAACAATGACTAATTAGATTTGTCATCTTATATAGGCACAGCTCCTGGTAACCCCAAATAGGTACAATACTGATATCAAAGATCACTGCTCATATAGAGCCAGAACAAATATAATAATAATGAAAAAGTTAGACATATTATGAGACTACATATACACAAAGTGAGCAAATGCTGTTGGAAAAGTGGCTCTGATAGACTTGCTTGATGCAGGATTGCCACGAACCTTCAATTTGCACACCCCCCCCCCCCCAATGCACTATCTGCAAAGTTCAATAAAGTGAAGTGCAATAAAATGAAGTATGCCTGTCATTTGTTAAAGCAGCAATGTAAATGTAAAACAATACTCTTTTCTTCAACAAGTAGAGTGTAATTCGCCTCTGTGTGAGTGTGGGCTGGACTTACATCTAATGAGTAGAATGTGAGACCCACTTCTAATAAACAGAACTTAGCAGGAGAGGGAATGGGCTTCCCCGGGGGCTCAGCTGGTAAAGAATCCGCCTGCAATGTAGGAAAACTGGCCCGATCGCTGGGTTGGGAAGATCCCCTGGAGAAGGGAACGGCTATCCCCTCCGGTATTCTGGTCTGGAGAATTCCATGGACAGTATGCNCCCACTTCTAGTAAACAGAACTTAGCAGGAGAGGGAATGGGCTTCCCCGGGGGCTCAGCTGGTAAAGAATCTGCCTGCAATGTGGGAGAACTGGCCCGATCGCTGGGTTGGGAAGATCCCCTGGAGAAGGGAACGGCTATCCCCTCCGATATTTTGGTCTGGAGAATTCCATGGACTGTATGCTGAGCGACTTTCGTTGTCACTTTCACAGCAGAAACTGGAATATGACTTCCTAGATTAGGTTTTAAAAAGATGGCGCCTCCCGTCTCGGGTACACTCACTTTTTCTTGGGTTTCTTCCACATTTCCCAGGCGCCTGGCTGCACGGCATCACCCTGTGAAGAAGCCCCAAGGTGCAGAGAGGGCCAGACCAGCGCCCTCAGCAACCGCGGAGTGAACCAGGAAGGATGCTTCCCGGTCAAGCCCTAAGGCGACTGCGGCCCAGGCGACACCCGGATGGAGGCCTTGCGAGAGGCTGAATCAGAACCACCCGGGGACGCTGCTTCCCCTTTCCCCACAGAAATAATGAAACAGTCGGTGCTTGCTATCTTAGACCGAGGCCTTCTGACAGCTTGTTATGTAGTACGGATGACCGATGGTGGGGGTGGGCTAGCCGCCGAGTCGTGTCTGACTCTTGCGACCCCGTGGACGGTGTAGCCTGCACGTCTTCTCTGACCATGACATTCTCCAGGCAAGAATACGCGAGTGGGTTGCCATTTCCTTCTTCAATAGATAATTAATACAGTTTCTCTAATGTTCTTTTTCCCCCTAATCTTCTTATTTACCTACTAAAAGAGGAAACAAGTAGAAAAGACAAAGAAAATGCAACTTCGGTGAATATTTCCCCTTTTTACAAATAAAGTGATGTGAATGTGCTTATTCCATTGGTACCTTGTAAGAAAAACATGCGATATTTTAAATGTAACAATGGATACATACAAAAGCTGACATTTCTATAAGTGTAATTTATTCAGCTTTTATTCAGATTATCCAGGCAAGAGTACTGGAGTGGGTTGCCATTTCCTTCTCCAGGAGATCTTCCCAACCCAGGGATTGAACCCAGGTCTCCCACATTGTAGGCAGACTGTTTACCATCTGAGCCACCAGGGAAGTCCTATTCAGTTTATAAATGGAATTAAAACACCAATATTTGAATAAAATTTCTCAAAACACAGTTTTACTAAAAATACAATCATCCATTTTTACACATATTTTAATGGATAAGAGCTGTTAAAACTACTGTGATAAACTAAGGCAATTAACCTCTGATTTTTTCCTCTATTCTTTCTTCTCTTGTATTTTGCTTTTCCTTTTAAGTCTATACTTAATAGAACAAAGCACATCATAAACTGAGATTAATTAATGGACTTTGCTAATTTTCTATATAGAAATATTCTGTAGGCTGTAATTTATAAAGTTTAATGATTTCCAGCCAAAAATAGATATACATATATGCATATATACATCAGCTAAAGAAAACAGACATTAACTTCATGATACTCCTAAGTTGAATTTCAAATTGAATATAATTATTCAAACAGAGCATCTTTTTTTCCTATTATAAGTGTAATTTGTCTCTACTAGACAGATCCACACTACACTTATCACATGAGAAGTAGCCAACTTCTCTCCATCCTCTTTTTTAATTTGACCAACATTCAGATCACAAATTCAGCACTCATAATTTCTTTTAAATGGAAATGTTATTTAATCAAATCCACTGCTCTTGTATGTTAAAATATAATTCCCCAAATTCAGTTAAATATTGACTTATATGTTAATCAGCTCATGTTCAAATATAAAAGAGATAACACAGACTGCACGCTGGGGATTTGTCTGCATGAGGTTTAATGAATTTCCCTAATTAAATGTTGCAGTAGGGAAAATCATTATGTTATATAAATCAGTATCTGTTATTGATCACTCTGTGAAATCAGCATTAGTTTTACCTTTTGAAACTAACTCCTAAGGACATTTCTACTGGATAAAGATTATATAGACAGCCAAGCTTCTCTATCCATGGGATTTGCCAGGCAAGCATAGTGGAGTGAGTTGCCATTTCCTTCTCCAGGGGATCGTTTGATCTCTCCAGAGATCAAACCCTCATTTCTGGCACTGGCAGGCAGATTTTCACTGCTAAGCCACCAGGGAAGCCCAGTGTCCTCTACTGCCACAGTAATATTTGATATTAGATCTGATCTGGGCTTAATTTATAGCATATAGCCACATACTCATGCTATCACAAAATATTTATAAATTCTACTAATATTCAGTTCAGTTGCTCAGTCATGTCCGACTCTCTGTGACCCCATGAACTGCAACATCACCAACTGTGGAGTTTAGTCAAACTCATGTCTATTGAGTCTGTGATGCCATCCAACCATTTCATCCTCTGTCGTCCCCTTCTCCTCCTGCCTTCAATCTTTCCCAGCATCAGAATCTTTTCAAATGAGTCAGCTCTTCACATCAGGTGACCAAAGTATTGGAGCTTCAGCTTCAGCATCAGTCCTTCCAATGAATATTCAGGACTGATTTCCTTTAGGATGGATTAGTTGGACCTCCTTGCAGTCCAAGGGACTCTTAAGAGTCTTCTCCAACACCACAGTTCAAAAGCATCAATTCTTCAGCACTCAGTTTTATTTATAGTCCAACTCTCACATCCATACGTGACCACTGGAAAAACCATAGCCTTGACTAGACGGTCCTTTGTTGGCAAAATAATGTCTCTGCTTTTTAATATGCTGTCTAGGTTGGTCATAACTTTTCCTTCCAAGGAGTAAGCGTCTTTTAACTTCATGGCTGCAATCACTATCTGCAGTGATTTTGGAACCCAGAAAAATAAAGTCAGCCACTGTTTCTACTGTTTCCCCATCTATCTGCCATAAAGTGATGGGACCAGATGCCGTGATCTTCGTTTTCTGAATGTTGAGCTGTAAGCCAACTTTTTCACTCTCCTCTTTCACTTTCATCCAGAGACTCTTTAGTTCTTCTTCACTTTCTGCCATAAGGGTGGTGTCATCTGCATATCTGAGGTCATTGCTATTTCTTCCAGCAATCTTGATTCCAGTTTGTGCTTCATCTAGTCCAGCGTTTCTCATGATGTACTCTGCATATAAGTTAAATAAGCAGGGTACTAATATTCAGTAACAACAAATTAGCTCCACATCTCCACATAGAAGATGTGGAGTTGTATTTCTCAGAAGTAATTTTTCTCCTTATTTTAAATTTTCTTTGTTAGTGAATCAACATATATGTTTTTACTGCTAAATTTAAGAGGGGGACAGGTATAGTACCACAGAAAATTTCAAATAAGAATGGTAGAGTTCATGGTTGTTGTCCCTAAATCAAGTAAGAAATTGATAAATGAGAAAAATAATTTATGTATATTTTAAAAAGGGAAAAGTAATCGTGATTTTATTCACAGTGTAATCAAAATGTGCTTCCATTAAGTAAAGGAAAATGTGCTCATCTACAAATCAATTAGTTCTGCTAACAAAAAGTAGAATAGCTTTTTTATTATGCTTTTGCCCTGCATATAAAGCTTGGATAATAAATCATGGCCAGCAATATGAATATTAAAAAGTGAATATAATTAATTATACACAACTGCATTCCTCCTCAGATTGGAGCTTCACTATCAGCAGGTGATGCTGTATAAATTATTATGTTAACAAGGGAATTATTGGGAAGAGAGTCACATTATGAATGAGTTCCTAAAATATGCACAAAAATAAAATGACATTAAACCATCAATATTTTATCTTAAAAATGCAACAATTCAATGCTGGCAAAGCCAACACTTTCAACTGTAGGTATGGTTTGTGAAGGTGATGTAACTGTTACTAGAATGTAGTAGCGTGTTTAAACTTCTGTCTGTAGGAGGGAATAGGAAACTACCACTGAGGACTGTCATGTGCCATCCGTGATTTTACGGAAGTTATTCAGGTATTTTTGTATGCTATCCCATAATCTTTTCCCTTCATCTTAAGTGCTGCTTATTAATAAATTTGTATCACTCACACTTCTCCTTTACCTCTCTTTTTTGCTTTACTGTTTCTTTTCTTGTTTACTTAGAAATTAAGCATCTACAGTGTCTGAAACACTATCACTTCATATTTCAATATTCCTGCTGTTTTGGTGGAGAGAAGGTTGTAGATGTCATATGGGCAATAAAATCCATGGTACGTTGGAACAGATAATGCATGTCCCTTATACGTTATGGGTATATACCTAAAATTCAAAAAGCTATGGGTTACCTTTGTTTGTTGGTGGCAATAAATTATGACAATGCTTCTATAAATCTTTTTGGAAATACTCAGGTTAACCATAGCTCACATGATTTAAAACTCTGACTTCTGCACTTTTAACTTCTAGTTACTGTCAGGGGTCAAGGGGACTTCCCGGGGGGCTCAGTGGTAAAGGGATCCGATGCCCGCCTATGCAGGAGAGGCAGGAGAAGCCAGTTCAGTCCCTGGGTTGGGAAAACACCCTGGATGAGGAAGTGGCAGCCTACCCCAGTGTTCTCATTTGGAGAATCTCATGGATAGACTAGCCTAGAGGGTTACAGTCCCCTGGCTCACAAAAAGACACAACTGAGCCACCAAGCACACACACACACACGCACAAGTGTTGTGCAATATGCCACATTTTACCTTTCTTACAACAGCTGTCAAGCCATAAAACATTTGCAATAATGGATTAAGTGGATTACAAATTTAGTGACAATATTATATAATTAACATCTTGAATTTCTACCGTGGCTGTATAGTTCTATTATTACATTTGCATTAGTATGTAAAATATGAGCATTTGAATATTTTAAAGCAACATAAGATAGGTAATTTCCTATTTCTTAAAGAGGCAGCTTTATAAAGACACAGCAGTCGTACACATACAAAGTCAACCATGTTGAAAAATCTACGAATTCAGTAAAAGCAACAGTTCACCAGTTCTAACTAGAAAATCTTTAAATGTTTCAATTCTGCCTTTGCAAAACTGAAATAAAGTCCACTTTACTCATGGCTAAAGCATTTGCTGGATGTGTGGGCATATTAAAACAGTACAAAAGAAGCCTCAATAGCCATTGAGATTTAAAGCGCCTGCTGTACATCGGCGTCCTTGAAGCCTTAAGAAGGTTATTCTGTTGACAGCGTGTTGCTCATGTGTGCAGCTGTGACAGAAAAGACTGATACGGGGTCAAAAATGATTTTTAACATCCCTTCAAAAAACTGTTACTTGGTTTAGGGAACATAGCATCTGTCTGCAGGAGATATGACTGCTTCTTTGGCCACACCAGAATTTTATTCTGACTCATCCCCTCTCTCATAGCTTTAGAGGAAACACATGACATTTACCCATGTTTCAATAGTTCCTTTAAACTGTAGATATGCACTCTCCCTGTTATCTTGACAGTTGAACCTCAAGGTCCCATTGTGCCTAAGTATCAGTATATTTGTAGCTGATCATAGCACCAGGCTCAGGAGCAAGACTGATTGGGATCAAATCCTAGTTTTGATACTCACTAGACTGGAAATGAGAAAATTATCTAACCTGATGCCTCAAAAAAAAAAAAAATCTACTACTTCAAAATGCTTAGGGGAGTAATTATGTGAAAGAGAACATGAAAAACTTTTAGAGAGGTTGGNAAAATGTTGATATCCAGAGGGGGATTTTTTGATTCAGAAACTAGAAAACAATCTTGAAAGCCAGGCTTTGTTGAGAGATAAAAGAATTTCTATTTCTTTACTCTTCCTTAGTAAATATCAAGAAACTCCCTCTAGACCCAACCTCGGGTTCTTCCATTGCCTAAAGAAGTTAGTGTTTCAACTAATCTGCCTGAACCATGAGGCTAGTTGCCTCAGGAAGAAACACAACATGTAAGAGAAGTCCAAGCCAAAAACTATAGACATGGAAATCGAACACTTTTAACTGCAAGGGGTATAGAAAGAAGGAGACAGGAATAGACGGAGGAGACAGGCAGTGCGATCTATACATCGAAAATGCAGTGATTGGACTGAAAACAAAGACAACATTATAGGATTTTTAGCCGGTTTCTGTGTGGGATTCTGGAGGACAGACTGACNGAATAGACGGAGGAGACAGGCAGTGCGATCTATACATCGAAAATGCAGTGATTGGACTGAAAACAAAGACAACATTATAGGATTTTTAGCCGGTTTCTGTGTGGGATTCTGGAGGACAGACTGACATAACTTGCCTAAATACAATATACCTCATGAGTGTAAAATTCTATATGCTGCCTGTGAAGCGGGAGCCTCATGAACTGAGGGGTTGCAGACAAATAGAGAAGCCACGCCTTCTTTGCATTACTGGACGGAGGAGAGTGACCTCGCGACACCAGCTTACCCGAGAGAGCCCTTCTGTTACAACACGTGCCTACAAACACCAGACTCTGCACAATAGAAACCACAGGGTTTATGGGGAAGCGTGGGCCGTTGTTCAGCACTCAAACACTCCATCAGTGACACATTTTTAAAAAAGAGGATCCTAATAAAAACAGCAGCAGTTTCACACATGCTAAGCTGCTGAGAAACACATAAGCATCGCAATAAATATAGCACTTGATCTTGAAAAAAACAAAAGCTGACGTTTGTGGAAACGTTGTGACTTGTGAGTCGAGGTGAACTGGTGGAAGGCGGTGGGGGTAGGGGGGGGTGCCCTGAAATCACAGGGGCACTTGCAGCAGCAGGTATGGAAGGACTAAGGTGACTGGTGCATCTTTACTGTAGGTGTTGAGGGTGCGTTTCTGCGTATATGTTTGGGGGCAGCGGCTGTGTGCTCATCCTCGGCCAGGTTCAGCTGGGTGAATGCATTATGCTCATTTAACGTTTCTCCTAGATAAACTTTTAGACACAAAGAGATAATTCCTGTTATGCTTACTCTTTAGTAGATTACTTTGGAACAGATTCACAGTTTCAGAATAACTGCCTGCACTTCAAGAGTGAATATCATCATCTGTTGTTCATCATCTCCAGTGCAGATGAAATGGTTTATAACGGAAGCACCATTCCGATACCAGTCCCGGATCTCTGCTTCTCTGAACAAAATGATTCCCTCTAATTTTAGTATCAGCAAAACAGAAGGCAATTCGGGGCCTTCTATGAGGGATCCTCCCTTAAGAAATCTTGAACGACCTTGACCTTTCCTGAGTAGATTAAGTTGTTGATTTTCAAAGTGTGGTTCACAAAAAAAACAGCTGACTCCTACACAGGCTGCGTTGTGTTTTAAACGAGACCACGTGACTAAATGGGGTCTAGTTTGTTGCAAAGAGGCCAAGCAGTTGGTGCTGCGAGCCTGCTGGGGTAGGTTCAGATTGCTTGTCTCTCTTAAGGGTGTGACTTCCTGCTTTACTTTGTTGGGACCCAAAGAGACAAAGGTAAGGGCAAGAGAATGCCTGGCTTAGCCCAGCAGCACTTTCAGGCAAGCCGGAGCAACGCGGGGTTTGTGGGTGGGCCTCACAGTGGGGCCCCCACGCCTCCCTGTACCCCTCCAGCCAGAGCCATGGCGTCTGTGGGTCCGGGGTGTTTCGGGGAGCTTTGAGCTTAGCATTAAGGATGTTGCTGAGTAAGCAGTAACTAACGAACTATTTGCTTTTTATTCCATCCCTCTCAAAATTCTCCAGTATTTCCTCCTTATTTCCTTTCATTTTTTAAAGTTGTGGTAAAATATAACACAATTCACCGTTTTAACCATTTTTAGGAGCACAGTTCAGTGGTGTTAACACTGCTGTGTGACCATTACCACATCCATCCCTAGAAGTGTCTAGTCTTCCCAAAATGAAACTGCCTACTCACTAAACAGCAACTGCTCACCTCCCGGTGCCCCCAAACCCTGACACCCAGCGTTCTGTTTTCTCTATGAGTCTGCCCGCTCTAGCTACCTGGTATAAGTGCAATCAAACGACGTTTGTCTGGTTTGATTCACTTAGTGTACTGCCTTCAAGGTCCATTCACATGGTAACATGTGGCAGAATTTATTTCCTTTTAAGACTGAATAATATTCCTCTCTAACTTTCTTTTGATGTTGACCAAAAAAAGTACTAAGCTCTTATTTCTAGACCTTCTATGTCTTGGCCTTTTTTGTGGCAGCGCTTAGGATAGTGTGACCAGATCTTCATGGTTGACTCCATAGGCTTGAAAATATTGCTACTCCTCGGGCTTTTCTTCTTCAGACTGAATAATTCGAGCTTCTAAAACAGTGAGTCCTATCCAGTAACTCTCCAGTTAGGAATAAAATTGGTGACTGAAACGCTGAAACCATTAAATCTGTTTTAAAATATGGAGCCCAACTTGACCGTGTTTCCACAAGAGGTACGTTCAGCCTGGTGAGGGCAAGACAAGCAAGAGTGCGAGGTGGCATTTCCTGGGCCAGTACCTTCTATTTTCTGATGCTCACTGTGGCTGAACTGTTTCAGATTAAGGAGTTAAGCTGCTGCTGCTGCTGCTGAATCGCTTCAGTCGTGTCCGACTCTGTGCGACCCCATAGACGGCAGCCCACCAGGCTCCCCCATCCCTGGGAGTCTCAAGGCAAGAACACTGGAGTGGGGTGCCATTTCCTTCTCCAGTGCATGAAAGTGAAAAGTGAAAGCGAAGTCGCTCAGTGAAGAGTCACACTCAAATGCCAAGTGACCTTTGAAGCACAGGAAAGAGCAGAGTAGAAAACTTCTTCATTGAGCTGTATCCCATGTCAGGGAATCACTACCTTATTTTAGAATGCTGTCATTTTAAAGCTTTGAAATGCTTTNATTAGCAATGATTAGATTAGATACGAGAGTCAGGCTAGCGGTAGAACTTATCATTTCTCATTTGAGCTGCTTCTGTCCTATCTTACTCACCTTCCATCCATATTATCTACATACTCTTCAAGCTTGTACTGTGATGACTGAAAGGTGCATATTTTTTTTGACATTTGGGTAAACTATGCTTAACATTTCACTCCAGACCTACGATTTCTACCTGCAAAGATACGGTTGAGCTAATAAACTTTCTGCTGAATTATGGCCAAGATTTAGAGGGGAAAAAAAATAAGAAAAGAATTCAGAATCATCTCAAGCAGTGAGAAGATTAGATGAATTCCTTTAACAAGTGCTGGAAGCTACCTGTCACTTTAGTGCGTTACAAAATTATACTTCCCATGCAATGAGCTAAAACCAGATTCAAGAGATCATGATAAAGCGGAAAAGTGATTCACTAAGCTACAAAACAAATTCGCAGCTGAAATATGTGGACTTGTCTTTTATTTGTGACCAAGCATATGGAATTAACTCCAAGAAAAATTTCAAGGCATTTACGTGTACCTTGCTTAGAACCTGAGAGAATATATAGGGTCCAGTGTTTTCCTTTGGGCTCAAATATGTGATAAAGAGATACATATCTATATGATGATCTTGGATTCTGTCTGAGTACAGTGGAAACTCTATTCTCCTCCCTAAGTATCGTTAAACTCTGAAAAGATGAAAAAATAAGTAGAGAAAAGACAAATTAAATTGTCATTATTATAATTTTTCTGTTAACTTTTAAAATATTTAGCATAATCTGTTAAACTTTGTTACTTAAGTTACTTGAAATAATAATTATAGCTTAATATTTATATCATCTACTTAGAAAAAGAGTGCATGCTATATTTATATCTTCCCTTTTAGGCATTTAAAATATTAAGAGAACCAGATGTACTAAAGTTATATATTTAGTTTCATGAATGTTTAAGACATTATAATTGTTTGTAAATTAGATTAGTTTTATAGAGAAATTCAATTTCTTAGAAAAGAATTAACTTAAATTTCAATCAAAGAATATATTAAGAATAAGCACTTATTTTAATATAATTACCAAAAGTATAAGCATAACTTAAAGTTATATGACTAATGAACCTAAATCTTAAGAAAATTAAGACTCGAATGTGTAATTTAAAAAATTAAAAGTTAACTTAAATAAAAATTAACTTAAGCAAAAAGGAACTTAAATAAATCTAACTTACTTAACTATCTATATATTTAACATGATACATGTGTATAGAACATTACACATGAAGTGTCTGAGATGTGGGTTCAATCCCTGGATAAGGAATATCCCCTGGAAGAGGAAATGGCAACCCACTCCAGGATTCTTGCCTGAGAAAAATCTCCCATGAACAGAGGAGCCTGGCCGGCTACAGTCCATGGGGTCTCAAAAGAATCAGACACAACGGAGCCACTAGACAACAACATTAAATTGTAGCCCATTATTTGGTTTTAAAGTAAATCTTATTAATTATTTTGAAGGACCATAAAAGCCTTTGGCTGTGTGGAACACAGCAAACTGTGAAAAATTCTTAAAGAGATGGGAATATCAGACCAATTTATCTGTCTCCTAAGAAATCTGTGTGCAGGTTAAGAAGAAACAGATGTGGACATTTAAAAATGGTCTAATTCAAAATTGGGAAAGGAGTATGTCAAAGCTGCATATTGTCACCTGCTGGAGTCAAGATTTTTGGAGAAATATCAACAACCTCAGACATGCAGATGATGCCACTCTAATGCTCAAAAGCAAAGAGGAACTAAAGCACCAATTGATGAAGGTGAAAGAGAAGAGTGAAAAAGCTGGCTTAAAACTCAACATTCAAATAGCTAAGATTATGGCCTCTGGTCCCATCTCTTCATGGTAAATAGAAGGAGAAAAAGTAGAAACAGTGACAGACTTTATTTTCTTGGGTCCACAATCATTGCAGATGGTGACTGCAGCCATGAAATTAAAAGACTTGCTCCTTGGAAGAAAAGCTATGACCAACCTAGACAGCATTTTAAAAGCAGAGACATTACTTTGTTGACAAAGGTCCATTTGGTCAAAGCTATGGTTTTTCCAGTAGTTAGGTGTGGGATCTGGACCATAAAGAAGGCTGAGGCTGAAGAATTGATGCTTTTGAATTATGTTGTTGGAGAAGGCTCTTGTGAGTCCCTTGAACTGCAAGGAGAACAAACCAGTCCATCCTAAAGGAAATTAGTCCTGAATATCCACTGGAAGGACTGATGGCTGAAGCTGAAGCTCCAGTCCTCTGGCCCCTTGATTGGAAGAACCGACTCATTGGAAAAGACCCTGATGCTGGGAAAGATTGAGGGCAGGAGGAGAAGCAGGTGACAGAGGATGAGATGGTTGGATGGCATCACTGACTCAACAGATAGGAGTTTGAGGAAAGTCTGGGAGATAATGAAGGACAGGGAAGTCTGGCAGGCTGCAGTCTATGGGGATGCAAAGTGTTAGACACAATTTAGTGACTGAACAACAATTATTTTTCAATGTTTGACATTCAGATAAATTGCCAGATTTCTCTGTATTCTTTCAGTTTTATGCATGGAGCTAGTTTCTTATTGAGCTATCTTGGGGAGTACTAGGCCATTTCAATGCAAGTTCTTATCAGGTTATAAATATAATTTATTTTTCTCCCTACAAAATGCCTTCCATGAGAAAAAATGCCTTCCAAGAGTTGTGTTTGGTGGCATAGTCCAATAAAATTAAAAGACCACAAGACTCCAGTTTATGGACCATGACTGATCCCCTGATTGTCTCTTCATTATATATTCTGCCCTAGCCATGTTCTGATGAAGAAACTGCTGTGCCCTTTCTGAAGCAGAAACTTATTCTTTGCCAAACTGTCTGCGAATTTTAAAAAGTATGAATTTTTTTCAAAGGACTCAAAGCATGATTAGAGTTTCACGTTCTAGATGTTTTTAAATAGCTTTTTCTTTCTGCCTATGTCAGTCTAAGATCATGGCACCCGGTCCCATCACTTCATGGCAAATATATGGGGAAACAGTGGAAACAGTGTCAGACTTTATTTTTTTGGTCTCCAAAATCACTGCAGATGGTGATTGCAGCCATGAAATTAAAAGACGCTTATTCCTTGGAAGGAAAGTTATGACCAACCTAGATAGCATATTGAGAAGCAGAGACATTACTTTGCCGACAAAGGTCTACTCAAGGCTATGGTTTTTCCAGTGGTCGTGTATGGATATGAGAGTTGGACTATAAAGAAAGCTGAGCACCAAAGAATTTATGCTTTTGATCTGTGGTGTTGGAGAAGACTCTGGAGAATCCCTTGGGCAGCAAGGAGATCCAACCAGTCCATCCTAAAGATCAGTCCTGGGTGTTCATTGGAAGGACTGATGTTGAAGCTGAAACTCCAATACTTTGGCCACCTGATTCGAAGAGCTGACTCATTGGAAAAGACTCTGATGCTGGGAGGGACTGGGGGCAGGAGGAGAAGAGGACAACAGAGGATGAGATGGCTGGATGGGATCACTGACTCGATGGACGCGAGTTTGAGAGAACTCTGGGAATTGGTGATGGACAGGGAGGCCTGGCGTGCTGCAGTTCATGGGGTCACAAAGAGTTGGACATGACTGAGCGACTGAACTGAACGGAACTGATGTCAGTCTAAATAGGTCATATACTTGTGACAGAACTAATATTTGTTGAAAAAATTTTCATTATTATTATATGTCATATTTTTGGGGGGAGATAACTTTCCCCCGTCCTGTGGGAGGTGGTAAGAATCTACTGCCTTGGATTCAAATTGTTATCACAGAATGAAAAGAAAAAAACAAAACTTTTTTTTTTTTTTTTTAAGAAAAAAAAACTTTAAAATGTTGATATCCAGAGGGGGATTTTTTGATTCAGAAACTAGAAAACAATCTTGAAAGCCAGGCTTTGTTGAGAGATAAAAGAATTTCTATTCCTTTACTCTTCCTTAGTAAATATCAAGAAACTCCCTCTAGACCCAACCTCGGGTTTTTCCATTGCCTAAAGAAGTTAGTGTTTCAACTAATCTGCCTGAACCATGAGGCTAGTTGCCTCAGGAAGAAACATAACATGTAAGAGAAGTCCAAGCCAAAAACTATAGACATGGAAATCGAACACTTAACTGCAAGGGGTATAGAAAGAAGGAGACAGGAATAGACGTAGGAGATAGGCAGTGCGATCTATACATCGAAAATGCAGTGATTGGATTGAAAGCAAAGACATTATAGGATTTTTAGCCGGTTTCTGTGTGGGATTCTGAAGGACAGTTTCCAGACTGACATAACTTGCCTAAATAAAATATACCTCATGAGTGTAAAATTCTATATGCTGCCTGTGAAGCGGGAGCCTCATGAACTGAGGGGTTGCAGACAAATAGAGAAGCCACGCCTTCTTTGCATTACTGGACAGAGGAGAGTGACCTCGCGACACCAGCTTACCCGAGAGAGCCCTTCTGTTACAACACGTGCCTACAAACACCAGACTCTGCACAATAGAAACCACAGGGTTTATGGGGAAGCGTGGGCCATTGTTCAGCACTCAAACACTCCATCAGTGACACATTTTTATAAAAGAGGATCCTAATAAAAACAGCAGCAGTTGTACACATGCTAAGCTGCTGAGAAACACATAAGCATCGCAATAAATATAGCACTTTTCTTGAAAAAAACAAAAGCTGACGCTTGTGGAAACGTTGTGACTTGTGAGTNGATGAGAAGAAGAAGAAGAAGAAGATGTTGAAGGTGAGAATAGAAAAAGAACGAGAAGAAGGTGAGAAGAAGAAGAAGAAGAAGAAGAAAAAGAAGGTGAGAAAAATAAAAAGAAGAAGATGAGAAGAAGAAGATGAAGAATAAAAAGAATTTGGGAAGAAGAAGAAGAACGTGGGAAAAAGAGAAGCAGGTGAGAAGAAGAAGAGACAAAGGTGAGAAAAAGAAGAAAAAGAAGTTGAGAAGAAGAAGAAGGTGAGAAGAAGAAGAAGAAGAGAAAAAAGAAGGTGAGAAGAAGAAGGTGAGAAGAGGAAGAGAAAGAGA
>SJYW01009667.1:26142-39711 GCA_006410735.1 Raphicerus campestris | reverse complement strand
AGCAGCAGCAAAAGTATAGTAAAGTGTAAAAATTGTCCACTATACCAGAAAATCTCCAAGAACCAAGAATTGTTTGGCAGTCATATTCTAAGTATCAGTCTGCACCCAGTGACTGAAATCTTAGTCAAGAAATGATACACATGAACTTATTTAAAGAACAGAAATAGAGTCAAAAATGTAAAACAAATAAAACGACTTAGTTACCAGAAGCAAAGGAGGGGAGAGAAAAACTGGGAGGCTGAGGTTGATATATACACACTGTGAGCGCGCATGCTCTGTTGTGTCTGACTCTTTGCAACCCCATGAACTCTAGCCTGCCAGGCTCCCCGTCCGTGGGATTTCCAGGCAAGAGTACTGGAGTGGGTTGCCATTTCCTCCTCCAGGGGATCTTCCCAACCCAGGGATCGAACCTGTGTCTCCTGCATCTCCTGCAGCATTGGCAGGCAGATTCTTCACCACTGCGTCACCCGGGAAGCACATATACACCCTGCTATAGATATAAATGGGCTTCCCTGGTACCTTAGAGGTTAAAGCATCTGCCTGCAATGCAGGAGACCTGGGTGCCCTGGTGGCTCAGATGGCAAAGTGTCTGCCTACAATGCCTATCATGTGGGAGACCCAGGTTCAATCCCTGGGTTGTGAAGATCTCCTGGAGAAGGAAATGGCAACTCACTGCAGTATTCTTGCCTGAAAAATCCCATGGATGTTGGAACCTGGTAGGCTACAGTCCATGGGGTCCCAAAGAGTTGGACACGACTGAGCAACTTCAGTTTTTATATATAAAATAGATAACTAATAAGACCTACTGTATAGCATATGTACTATATTTCAATGCTCTATAATGACATATATGGAAAAATAATTTTAAAAGAGTGGATATGTGTATGTGTTTACCTTTTTTGGACCCCGTGGACTGTATGCAGCACGTCAGGCTCCTCTGTCCTCCACTGTCTCCTGGAGTTTGGTCAAATTTCCATGGAGTTGGTGTTGCTATCTAACCACCTCATCCTCTGCAGCCCCCTTCTCCTTTTGCCTTCAATCATTCCCCATCAACTATACTCTAATAAAATGTTTAAAATTACAAAAATTCTCCAAAGACTAGTGGGATACAGTCATCACTACAACATACTTTATATATTTTCAGGCTTTTAATTATCCTGGTCCCAAAATAAAGTAATATTGTCATAATGATGTTGCATTGAATTACAATATTTAGAGCATGCTTTGGGGAAAAATATTACATTAGATATTTCTTCAACCAATTCCTAGGTTAACACTGATATAATTCAACTATGTGGGCAACTTACTGAGAATTTCAGGCTCCAAACCACCTGATCCTTTAACATTCAGATGAACAAGGCAACATTTACTTAGCTGGGCTTCAACTATATGGAAAATTACTACAACTGTGAATTTTAAGTACTGTCCGTGGTAATCTAGAAGAAATAGATTTATTTATGTTGACTCAAAGAAAATATGCGTAACCTAAAAGTTAGTTTTTATTCAGCCGGAATGTTAGGACTTGAGCCTGGGAGACAGTGTCCCAGGTGACCTCGAGAGAGTGACTCCGAGGAGGTTGGGGAGAAACCAGGCTATGTACAAGTTTGCAGCAAGCAGCAGGTAATCTGGGTATCAAAAGATTACTGTTAATTCAGGAAACCCAGATCTCTCACGTGACGAGGTCTGGTGATCTCTGTACCGGAAGAACCAAGTGTCCCGGCTTGCTGAATCCCCTTTCGTATACATCTAGCTGCGTGGGGCCAATGCTGCTTTGCTCACAACCTAATTCCTTGTTGACCGTCAGAGACGGCAGGTATGGTGGATGGCCGCCCCTCACAGCCCCCCAGCCCCTCAGCTGACGTAGCTGATGGCCTCAGAATAGCTGGCTTTATTTCACTTGGGCTCAGGAATTTTTATTTGGAGAAGGCTTGTTTACAGGTAGAGCATAGAGCAGAAACATTTCATTTCCCACTTACGTCTGATGGCTTCCCCAACTAAGTACATTAGATGACTGTTTCCATCGGACAAAAACAACTTATAGGCATCTTTAACCTGATAGATTACTAGTTAACTTAGTAAGTTTCCAATTTCCAAAGCCCCATTTCCATAGACTCAAGAAAATCACAGCAGCAGCTCTATCTATGATCTTCATGACACAGTTTCTTATATCTTGCTCCTGCACTGGCTTATTAACTTCTTCCTTAAATATGCAAGCAACCATGAACGTTTTTTAAGAATTTTAAATGACTTGTTTTTCTCTCAATTTCAAATAAATTTTTCATGTCCATTCAAATAGCCTCCTCCCTCCAAATCAAGCTTGGGTTCTGGAGAACTGGCATGGTGAGTCATCTGAAGATGTTTTATGTCTAAATTGTGATTAAACAAGCAAATCCTGGAAACCTTCATGGAGCATCACTGCTACAGCCTCTTTGGAAGACTCTACCCATTAATCAAATCTGAGTGTACAATCTTTGTTAGAAATGATCATTAGAAAAAGGCTACTTTCACATAAAAAGTTCTCTGGGGACAAATCCAATGCTGAGAAACGTTTTGAGACCACTTTTTAAAATCCCAGTGTCTATTTTTCCCTTGCTACCTCAGCAAAGCCAAAGTGAAAAAGTAAATGAATTTTTCCTTTCACTCCAAATAAAAATGACTGTTTTCTGAATTTCTGTACGTGAATTTCTATTTAATTCTGAACTAATCTTTCGTTACTTACTGACACTATAAATTAAGTGGAATTAAATACTCCAGGGAGTCTGTACCTTTACAGATGTAGTATATTTTTGATATTGTATTTAGGTTATGTTTGATATCATATAAAATAAAACACCAAAAGTATTATAAACCCAAAGTACAGGTAAAGGTTAAGTTATGACTGTATGCTCTTGTCATATAGTTTATTTAAAAATATACTTGAGTTGAAAGACACTGTTCAATTATGGAAGCAAAAAGGTATAAAGTAGCCAGACACCTACACGAACCCCGCAGAGGTGACTTCAAAGTCAAAATCCCCATTGCCTGTGGAGACTATTAAGAAGACAGATACTAGCAATTTAAAGAACAATGTGTGTTTATTTAAGGAAATACATCCAGCTGTTCCTCTAAGGCATTTTCAAGTTCACCGAGGGTCAAAAGAATCATATAATATAAAAATATACTTTTCAATGATAAGCAGCCTAAGGCACGAAACATTGCAAAAATATATGACACAAACTCTATAAGGAGTTCAAGGAAATAGATATGGATTTTATCTTTATTTTAAAATACAAATGTAGTTCTAGAGATAATATAGCCTCAATGGTGAGAGACCATTAAAACCTTGAATCAACATGAATACATATATAATGAAGCTCTGTAAAACTAAAGGTGTCTGAAATGCCATAGTCAGAATGACAGTGCAATTCAGTAAATACTGCCAAGAAAATCAATAACTACAAAAGGAAAATGAATCAAAAGGTTATGCCAAACAATTTAGGTGTTCTAAAATAAGAAGAGTGTAAGGACTCTCAATGAATTACTGAATCACTGAATTCAATGAATATGTGACCATTTCATTGAATATATACTTATGTAAAAGTTTTCTTCCCGATATTTTTTTTTCTCTGTTTTTATATGACTCAAAGAATAGGGCTATTGATCAAACACTACATTTTGCCTTTTTAAAGTTAATTTCTTAGTTTCCTCGGGGGACATATAAGCTTTTCTTTCGCTATAGTCAATAGGTATTTTAATTTAACTTTGGGCATACAATTGCCTAAAGATTAGATATCAAAATTATAAATAACATTTTGAAAGTGCAATAAAAATCAAAAGTGCCATGGATTACTATATTATTGCTTTTATATGTTCAATTATTGTTCTATTACATAAATTACATTAGCCAGAGGTACCAAAATGCTTAAAACAATACTTGGCCTATAGCAAGAATTCATTAAATGTCTAATGTTATTTTTATTGTTTTTGGTGTTTTAATTCATTTACAGAAGTCCCATTTTTCATTTGGATGAAAGCAAAGTTCTAACATTAAAATCATGTAAAACTAGAAGTCAAAATTTTAAAATAAGCATTTTAAGTTTGGTGGAAGAATGGCAAAAATTTCGATACCGTTTGAAGCCCTGTAGGATGTTTCACTTGCAAAAGAAAGGTCATCTTAATTAACCTCTGTTGACAAGGCTGAATACACTTTCTTTGGGGAAGGTTAAAGTTACTTACCATAAAGAACAATGAATACATTGTCTTACTTAATCCTACTCTTTTAGTATATGAAATACTCATCCTTAGTTTAGGGCTTCTCTGGTAGCTCAGCTGGTATAGAACCTGCCTGCTGTGCAGGAGACTGGGGTTCGATCCCTGGGTTGGGAAGACCCTCTTGAGAAGGAAATGGCAAACCACTCTAGTGTACTTGCCTGGAAAATCCCATGGGCAGAGGAGCCTGGTGGGCTGCAGTCCACGGGGTCACAAAGAGTTGGGCACGACTGAGCCAGTAACACCTTCATGCTCAGCTCTAAATGTGCTTGACCTTTACAATGTCAACTCGTGTTGATGTTTTAGCTACCCGGCTCCGTCTATTTTGGGCCAACTTCTGTCATCGCTGGTATTTGCATTTAACAATGTGAAACTGCCGGTTTTTTACTTACAAAAAATGACAATTTAAAATGGCTCAACCAAATGCATAGACTGTCCAAAAAACATAAATATACTAGATTATGGTTTTTAAGAAAGTTGCTTTCCAAGTGGGACAAAGACTACTTCCTATATTTCCCCACGGTCCACCAATGCTTGCGAATGGCCGTCTTTTCCTGCTGCTGAGTCACTTAAGTCGTGTCCAACTCTGTGTGACCCCATGGACGGCAGCCCCCCAGGTGCCCCCGTCCCTGGGACTCTCCAGGCAAGAACACTGGAGTGGGTGCCTTTTCCTTCTCCAATGCAGGAACGTGAAGTGAAAGGGAAGTCGCTCAGTCACGTCCGACTCTTCGTGACCCCATGGACTGCAGCCCATCAGGCTCCTCTGTCCATGGGATTTGCCAGGCAAGAACACTGGAGTGGGGTGCCATCGTCATGTAAAACACCCTGCATTCATGACAATATGTTAAAAAGGTGTGTTGATATCTAGTTTAACAGCAGTCTTATTTTGCTGAGAGCCTAGTTGCCACACGTGTGTCTTCTGTGCCCAGTAAATACAAATCTACAGCGTCTTTTCTAACTGTAACAGTCTTTGAGAGAGAAATGCCGCTTGCAGAGAGCATTTGCCTGAGCGCCTTGAGGCCGAGGCGATGCCGCGGGTTTATGCAAGTCTAGATGAAATGCAGGTCTAGATGAAAATGCGGCGCAGCTTGTTAGACTAGAGAACCTGGGAGAACAGGTGATATATGAGAGACACCCTGGTTTCTGAATGTGGATCAGCTAAAAGAAAATGTACAAATGCTCACAAAGTGACCTTTACTTTTGCGGAGCATTGTTAGATTGAAAAATAGACGGAGCAGACTGAGAGAGAGAGAAATGCACGAGTATTCCCACAGACAGAATCAGTCGCAGGCTGGAGCCGGAAAAGGCAAAGCAGCTGCTTGAGGTGTGCAGAGCAGACCAACCTGCGTTCCCATATAAGGCCAGTTTGCATCAGGAGTGTCATCAGTCAGCCTTTGTACATCTCTGCTCCCAGACTGGCAGCTACGGTCCCATTGAGCATGCTCAATCAGATCATCCTGATTCTATCCATGCAGGCATTATTCCAAGGAGGAACGTACAAAGTCACAAATTATCAGTCCATACCAGTCATAGAATTCATATTAAGAACTTGAGAGAAGAAAAAGATTTGAGGAATTTTAGATGTCAAAGCAGAATTCCCAATAAGCATCAATAACAGAAAAATCAAGGATTGAATTTAATAGCATACTCCAGAGAGTAGTGATCTTGTGTCTTTCTGCCTAAGCCTTAAGAAGTCTAAAAGCAATTCTCTCAAACTATAAACTTATTTTTTCTCATAACAAGATTTTTAAAGAGAGTCTTAACATATCAAGAGTATAAGGATATTTATAAGAAGATAAATCAGAAAATATTCTTGTTCAAATAATATCTTCTGACCTCTGGACGACCACTGTTTGACTGTCATTCAATTAATGATTGGCTACCTTGCCTAGTATAAAGTGTAATGAAATTAAAGCATTCTCACAACTGTCATTTTAATCAAAGCATTGAATGAATCACTTGAAAGTTAATAAATATACTTTATATCTCAATTTAATTATACATAGACTATGCCATTCCATTTAATTCTATGACTTGGTCTACCCAGTCAGTGTTCCCAATGCTTTTTATTTCCAAGGTTTTTTATTTTTAATATAATTTATTTACAATGGAGTGTTAGTTTCAGGTATACAGCAAAGTGATTCAGTTAAAAAAATATATATATATATATAATCTTTGAGATTAGCTTTGATTATAGGTTATCATAAGACATTGAATATACTTCCCTGGGCTATACAGTAGGCCATGCTGCCCTGTCCTTAGTCATATCTCTTTGTGACCCCATGGACTGTAGCCCACAAGGCTCCTCTGTCCATGGAATTCTCCAGGCAAAACACTGGACTGGGCTGTCATTGCCTTCTCCAGGGGGTCTTCCCAACCCAGGAATCAAACTGGGGTCTCCTGTGCTGCAGGCGGACACTTTACCAGCTGAGTACCTGGGAAGCCTACAGGGGGCCGTGGCTGCTCATCTATTTTATATAGAGCAGTGTGTATCTGTTCATCTCAGTCTCACGTCTTCTCTTTAACTCCACTTATTACCTCCTTTGTGGTCCTCCAATATCCCAAGCACCCTAGGAACCTTGCACATGCCGCTTCTTCCTGAACTCTCCAGGAACAGAGCAAGTAACAGAAAAGGAGTGTTAGAAGACAGGATGGGAAATAGAGGGCTTGTCTGGTGGCTCAGATGGGAAAGAATCCGTCTGCAATGCGGGAGGCCCAGGTTCAACCCCTGGACTGGGAAGATCCCCTGGAGAAGGGGATGGCCAGCCACTGCAGGGTTCTTGCCTGTGAAACCCCGGGGACAGAGGCGCCTGGAGGGCTCCAGGGCATGACTGACGGCTCTCACTTTTCAGTGGGGTAGTCAGGAAAAGCCAGTGTGATTAAGGGGACACGTGATCAGACACCCAAGAGGAATGAAGGGCCACCCTGCCCCTTGGACGGCAGAGACGCTTCCTACACATGAAGATGCGAGTGAGGCCTCCCATCAGCAGGAAGACGCGTGGGCAGAGATGCACAGGCCAGACAGCACCCGATGAATTTAGACAGTGATGTGGCCTGATAAAGGCTAGAACACAGTTAGCAGGAAGGAAGAATGCTGTGAGTGACAGTGACGCCAAGGTCTGTGCTATGAGGTTACGGCTGTGCTTCATTTTCTAGTTCAGCAACTCCCAACATTTGAGAATATGGAAGCGCCCTCTGAAACATTGAAACCCGAGATCCCTGTGTGATATAGTTGTCTTTCTTAAATATAAAATACATGGTATTAAAAGCCATTAAAAATTCAGTACAGCCTTTTAAATTAATGTATTTATTAGTTTTTATTAGAACCAAAAACGGTGGGCATATGGGTATATATGTACGTGTATACAATAGACATATACATGTTTTTATCATTATATAGGCAGCGATTGATATCCGTATGGATACTAGAGTCTCTCACGGTAAAACCACAGTCGCATGGACAGGAAGCCCACGAGACAAAGCCAGGGCATAGGGGATGAGAATTTACACCTGTCTTTCGGTGGGGAGCTTACATGAGAGGCCTATATTGTGAAAGCCTGAGGATCAGAGATGAAGGACACCGTGGAAAACAACTCTGTACCATCTGCTGAAGTTAGAGAAGAAGAAATTGCAACCCACAGAGATAGCAGGTATCAGCTGAGATTGTGAACAGAAAACTATAACTAGGATTCAGATTCCTGAAGTGATCTCATCACCTATTTCCATAATACGATAGGCAAGATCCCCCAAACGTATCATTAGCAGTCAAAAACCTGTTCCTAGTTAGTAAAACAAAACGCTATACACTTAAAATTCAGTGTGCACAGTTCTGTCTTCCATGGTACAAGGATTGTAATATTTTTCAAATTCTATATCTAATATCATATGGATCCTACTATAGTTTTTCTCTTAAGTCTCTATTTCAAAAACATATTCATCTTTAAGAATGTTTCTCTACATCTCTTTTAAAAACCAAAAATTATTTTCTCAAGGTCATCTGGAATTTCAGCAAAGGAGATTACAGGTGTACCTTATTTTATGCATAATAAGGATTTTTGAAAATTAAACATAAGCCACACACTTCAGTAAACGGATTGATTCAATATGTATAAAAATTCAATATTTAAATGCTAAAAGAAAAATTTATACTGGCAATGATTACCACCCCAACCTAATTTGTACAAACAGGCTTATATATGTTAAGCGTTCCTTAAAAGTGGTTTCTACCTGCTTGGCTCTGACAAAACACATCTCTGACACAGGGAAGTGTTTGTAATACCACTTGAAAAATCCTGTATCTAATTAAAAGCCCTCATGCAGTCATGCACAGGGAAGGTCTGCCATCCGAATGAACACTGAAGCAGTTCCCTTTTCTAAAACAATTGCTCCATTTTGATGAGCCAGGAAAGGGAGACTCTTCCCTCTCTCTCCTCCTTCTCTACCAGGAATTACAAATAACCAATCTAGACATGATTAAGGAGTGGGTTTCACAGTCCCCCGTGGATTTCCAAGGACTTGGTGCAGTGTATACTTTAAAATGTTTTTTTCCAGGATTTTCACTCTCTTGCTTCTTCTCAAACCCCTGGAATAATCTTCTGCACCTTTCCTATTTCTCCTCTTGGAGCTTCTAAAAGAAAGTTGCATTATTTTTACTAAAGGACATTATATTAGAATGCTGGGGAATGAGGACATTAGAAACTTTACTTATATAATGTTCCAATTTAAAAACAATCGTAAGAACACTTTCTTTACCACATTGAAATTTGTTAAGTGTGCAATTATTGCTTTAATTGGATTGCAATTGCCTCTAGGTTACTTTATGTTCTTCACATGATCAAAAACATGATAAAAGACATGACTTAAAATGAAATGCACTGTATTTTGGTGATAGGATAATTCAGATATTTTCAGATAGCAAATAATTATATTACATTCCACTTTGGCAAATGTTATTAGTATAAGAAACAACTTCATCTAAGGATTCTATTTGCTTTTATTGCTAAGCTTCTTATATACTTTATTATATTCTTGCTCTCCAATATTTTATATAGTTAGAATATAGAAAGCTAATTCAATATAATACAACTAACTGATACAATTAAACATAAGTAACACATTAGTTGTTTTTTATTTTAAACTAAACCATTCAGTACACCCTACTGTGATCAACCTGTATAATTATATATCTTCTAACTTGCCTCACGTAATTCACAGTTTCTACCTGCTGCTTAATCGCAGACTTCAGCAAGCACATTTTAGGGGGAGAGATTCAGTATGATTTTTCTGTGAATCTTTTATTTGTCATGGGCATTAAGGCAATTATTACTCACATGGAAAGAAATGAGGGGGTGTAGAAAAGATACAGGAGTAAAGGTGCAAGATGATTTTCAAGTACATGCACAGTTTAGATTCATTCTTGTGGGAGGGAATCACAAGGGAATTAATCAGCAATATATTGGTAGATTTTGTACCAATCACTTCTATAAGAAAAAAAGTAGCAAATTACTGCCTGTTGTTTCTCAATCACAAGAAAGAAATAGTATCAAAAGGCAATCAGGCATAGAAAATCAGACTGGTAGTCCTGTCAGAGCCTTCTGTGCTGCGGAAAACTTTGAGCAAGAGAAATGTCAGTGCTCACATCTTAAATTAAAAATGAGCAAAAAAAAAACCATCACTCAAAAAGATCACGCCTATCATAGTTTGGTCTTTTGATGGAGTGATTAATGTTAATGGTATTCCTATACTTTACAATATTTGATAACGTAAAGGTATCATAGGGATCATGAAAAGTGCCGACTTGGGCTGTAGAGCAAGTTGTATTCACCTGTCTAGGAAGGCAAATAGGGCCGGTGACAGGACACACCGGGCTCACCACGGCAATGAGTACTTTAGCAACGCAGGAGAGCAAGGGATCCGGAGCTGTGCTCCCTGGGGACAGCTGTGCCTGGCGAGCTTTCCATGACAGGCATGTTGCTTTACCATAAAACACAGCTTGACTGTAAGACTTCTGATTTTTAGCCGCATCCTAAAGGCTTTCAGTTCCACAATCATCTTTGTTCTGGACTTAAGGCCAGGGTGATAATGCTGCTCTTTTCCTGTCGGAATCCGTCCCTTTAGGTAGATTACAGGTGACTCCTTTCAACCCTTGGAAACGGTGCCTGTAGTGAATTATGTTACAAACATGCTCTGGACCAAGAAGTTTGGCAATGAAGATCCTGTTACATGTTCAGCTTGCCATTCACAATTAATTCTCTCCCCTCCATTCATATCTGTATTGTTTCCCCTGAGAGTTATGACTGAAACTGAATGAATACATAAAAGTTTTTTTTTTAAAGGAGGGAGAGAGAAAGAGGGAGAGAGAACTGTCCAGTTACCATGCCTGTCTGAAGGATGCTGAGCTAGACTGAAATTGCATTTGATCTGTTTCTCTGTTGATTTTGTAAACCTTTCCAAAGGTTTCCATAGTAACAAGTGAATCAGTCCGATTCCCCCCAACATCTTTCAAGCATGTAACAGGGATAACGATGANTGCATTTGATCTGTTTCTCTGTTGATTTTGTAAACCTTTCCAAAGGTTTCCATAGTAACAAGTGAATCAGTCCGATTCCCCCCAACATCTTTCAAGCATGTAACAGGGATAACGATGAAGGTGAGGGTGAAAAAAGCTACAATATCTTTTCTACTCCCAGGATATATCTGAAGTCATGATTAGTCTTTTAAGAAATCGAGTATGTTTCTCCCACCACAGCCATATGAAAAAGTTGGTTCCAAATTTACTTACATCTCTGATGCCTGCGTTTGCTCCTGTACATGGTCATTCTGAAAAACAAAATCCGACTTTCTAAGAAGCAATGGCTTTGACCACGGAGACAAAGAGTCGGGTTCTGCTCCTGCTTCGCAGTAAGACTGTTGCTCACTGACAGAAGGTAACCAGCAGTCTCACAGTGAAAGCCAGGGTAATACCATTCTCATAAAATTACAGGGGAGACGCCACAGCCTGTAACTGCTCTCTCTCATGCAAATCTTCCAGAGCAAACTGGAGTTCCTTCACCTCCCCCAACCGGTACCAGATAAGTTCTCTAATAAAATCTCTGCTGCCAAAGTGCTGTGCTCGAAGCAATGTTGGCTTAAGAAAGGATTCGTATATTTAGCAAGAATAGTAAACCTGAAAAATCTAAATGTGAANGGCTCCATCCCTTCATTTTTTCTGGAGTTTTTTCTCCACTGATCTCCAGGAGCATATTGGGCACCTACTGACCTGGGGAGTTCGTCTTTTGGTATCCTATCATTTTGCCTTTTCATACTGTTCATGGAGTTCTCAAGGCAAGAATACTGAAGTGGCTTGCCATTCCCTTCTCCAGTGAAGCAAGGCTATATTTTTTTTCTGAAGAATTCAGAGAAGATCTGTGTTTGTTTTTTTTCCAACTTCTAGAGGTTGTCTATCTTTCTTGGCTCTTGCCCCATTCTTCCACCTTAAAAATTCATCATTCCAATCACTTATTCTGTCACCATATTTCCTTCTTGCTTTGACCCTCTTACCTCTCTCTTATAAAGATTTTTACATTTGTATTGGCCCACTCAGATAATTCCAGTATTTTAAAATCCTTAATTTATTCATACATGCCAAATCCATCTGTCAAATACGGTAACACACACACAAATTCTGGAGACTGGGATGTGGACATATTAGGAAAGCTGTTATTCTTTCTACTTCAGTCTTCCTTCTAGCTCCCAAAGAATTATGTCTATTCCATGTACAGCATGCATCTTATGAGGCCTCAGACCATTATATCATCCACTTAAAGCTCAAAGTTTCATTTTATCTCATTGACTCGAAATTCCAAAATCCAACTGGGAAATTTTCATCATGATTCAGGGCCTGAGAAGAACCCTACATGTTTCTCGGTTCTTCCCTTGAGGACCAGAGCTCTATCTTCTGAGTCCTTGTTTTTGTCCTCTGAGCCTGAAGCTCCACCCTCAGAGACATGCTGATTCCTTCCTGAAGGTAGCAAATGTTTGCAATAGGGAAACTGTATCATACCGTCTCATTTTCAGAAAGGAAAGTATTTCCAAAATACTGCAGAATTTGGGGAGATCGGTGGCCTTTGTTTATTTTGTCCTTTCTCTGTCCCTTCAGTACGAGCTGGCAGCATCTCTGCCTGTATAAGGCCCTTAAGAACCTTGTGGATCTCCCATGAAGGGTATGGGGTATGACTCCATCAGACAAGATCATCCATGGTTCTCTTGTGGATAATCCTACCTCTGTTTCTAGATTCTGCTGAGATAACCGAGAGAATCCATGAGACACATGCTAATTATCTCTTCAAAGAACTCTCTGTGTGACTGAACACACAGACTATACTTATCCTCTCAAAGCTCTAGGAAAAAATTGTCCAGTCACACACTTTGCAATATCTTCAGAACAAGCATTCCTGACTGTAAACTTTATTATTATTTATTTTAGTGCCTTTTGCAGTCTTAATAGACTGGGGATTTCCCACATCAACAAATCCTGGTTCCTTTTGGCTTAACAGTACTTTCTTGAACTTATCTCTTTCTTTTTGCATTTTATTACAAACAGCAAGAAGATATTAGGTCATACCTTCAATTTATTACTTGGAAATTTTCTCACCTAAATATCCAAGCTCATCATTTACTACATGGCTATATTATATGTTCATATGACAATTCATCTGCTTTCCACAAAACTGCAGAACACAGCTAAGCTTTATACCATTATATGAAAAGGATTCTTTTTCCTCCTCTTTTCAATAACATATTCCTCTTTTCCTTTTGAATCCTCATCAGCATTCCTCAGTTCATATTTAATGTCCTGTTTTTACCAAGGTTCTACTTAATGAGTTAAGTGTTCTCTACAGATGGTGATTACAGCCATGAAATTAAAAGATGCTTACTCCTTGGAAGAAAAGTTATGACCAACCTAGATAGCATGTTCAAAAGCAGAGACATTACTTTGCCATCAAAGATCCGTCTAGTGAAGGCTATGGTTTTTTCCAGTGGTCATGTATGGATGTGAGAGTTGGACTGTGAAGAAAGCTGAGCACCAAAGAGTTGACACTTTTGAACTGTGGTGTTGGAGAAGACTTTTGAGAGTCGCTTGGACTGCAAGGAGATCCAACCAGTCCATTCTGAAGGAGATCAGTCCTGGGTGTTCACTGGAAGGATTCATGTTAAAGGTGAAATTCCAATACTTTGGCCACCTCATGTGAAGAGTTGACTCACTGGAAAAGACTCTGATACTGGGAGGGATTGGGGGCAGGAGGAGAAGGGGATGACAGAGGATGAGATGGCTGGATGGCA
>SJYW01009667.1:0-20903 GCA_006410735.1 Raphicerus campestris | reverse complement strand
TCTTTTTGCATTTTATTACAAACAGCAAGAAGATATTAGGTCATACCTTCAATTTATTACTTGGAAATTTTCTCACCTAAATATCCAAGCTCATCATTTACTACATGGCTATATTATATGTTCATATGACAATTCATCTGCTTTCCACAAAACTGCAGAACACAGCTAAGCTTTATACCATTATATGAAAAGGATTCTTTTTCCTCCTCTTTTCAATAACATATTCCTCTTTTCCTTTTGAATCCTCATCAGCATTCCTCAGTTCATATTTAATGTCCTGTTTTTACCAAGGTTCTACTTAATGAGTTAAGTGTTCTCTACAGATGGTGATTACAGCCATGAAATTAAAAGATGCTTACTCCTTGGAAGAAAAGTTATGACCAACCTAGATAGCATGTTCAAAAGCAGAGACATTACTTTGCCATCAAAGATCCGTCTAGTGAAGGCTATGGTTTTTTCCAGTGGTCATGTATGGATGTGAGAGTTGGACTGTGAAGAAAGCTGAGCACCAAAGAGTTGACACTTTTGAACTGTGGTGTTGGAGAAGACTTTTGAGAGTCGCTTGGACTGCAAGGAGATCCAACCAGTCCATTCTGAAGGAGATCAGTCCTGGGTGTTCACTGGAAGGATTCATGTTAAAGGTGAAATTCCAATACTTTGGCCACCTCATGTGAAGAGTTGACTCACTGGAAAAGACTCTGATACTGGGAGGGATTGGGGGCAGGAGGAGAAGGGGATGACAGAGGATGAGATGGCTGGATGGCATCACCGGCTCGATGAAAATGAGTTTGGGTGAACTCCGAAAGTTGGTGATGGACAGGGAGGCCTGGCGTGCTGCAATTCACAGGGTCACAGAGTCGGACATGACTGAGCAACTGAACTGAACTGAAGACAATATAGATTTTCTCTATCATGCTACCCACTTCCTTTTGAGTCCTGCCTAGCAAAAACTTTAACATCCATATCCTTAACAACAATTTGTTTAATGCAATCTAGGATTTGTATCATGCTCAAAATTTCTTCCAGCCTCTAGTCATTACAATACCCAATTTGAAAGCCACTGCCAAGTGTTTAGATATTTGTTACAACTACACCTCACTTCTAGGTAACAAAATCTTTTATTAGTTTCATTTTGCTGCTGTAGCAAATTGTCATAATAATTGTGGCTTAAAACAACCAAATTTTATCAAGTCTGGAGGTGGAAAATCTAAAACTGTAAGCAGAGTTGCATTCCATCTAGGTGCTTCAGCACAGAATCTGCAGAATCCATTTCCTTTCCATTTCCCGCTTCTAGAGGCTGCTGACATTTCTTGATTTATAGCCTTTTCCTTTATCTTCAAAAGTGCAGATTATACTGTGGGTCTTATAAGAGCACTTCTGATTATAAAGCCAATCCAGATAATAGAAGGTAATCTCTTCCCATCTCAAGATCTTTAATTTAACCACATTTTCAAAGTCTTATTTGCCATTTAAGTTAATGTATTCACAGGTTCTGGGGACAAGGACGTGGATATTCTAAGAACACTATTCTGTCTTCCACATTGAGTGAGTGGTATACCATACTTAAGTTACTTTTTTACTCATATTCTAAGGCTCCTTCTCTTATAGCTAGTCATGTTATTACTAATTTACCAACATATCCTTTTCATGTAGATTTCTTTACCCCATTTATACTATTACCATTCTTTTCCCACTCAAATCTTTCCACTAGTAATGGAGAAGTCTCTCAGCTCCAGTCTTTCAGTTGGCCAATCTAGCTGTCGCATTGCTACCGGAAATGTCTTTCCTTACCCCCTCCCATTTTGCTGCCTTGTTTAAGTGGCTTCCAAATAACTAGAGAATGCCATCTAAAGTTCTTGACATTTATGACCTGCCGTAACCAAGACTCACCAATTTTTCTTTCATATTCTTAGCTTCCCCCATCTTCCAAAAAATAGGCAAAGTACATGGATTTAGGTTGTTTCATAAACTTCACTGTCGATTAGTAATATTTTCCGTATGTCTGTTTTCTGAAAGGTTTTCCCTTCTACCTTAGTTAATTCAAAGAGAACATCTGTTTTGAAGCTTTCTCCAAATGCCCTCATCTGGGTATTTGCTTTTCCTTCTTTTATGTCAACATAATAAATTATTTACAGTATTGATCACAATCTACTATAATAGACTATAGTGGGATTTGTTTGATAATTAAATGTAAATATTTCTGTCTGCTTCTTCCAAAAAGCCCAGACTAATACCTCTGTATACAATATTCATGTGAGAAAAATTTGTATTGAAGAATAATATACACACAGAGAAGTGAACACAGAATACATGAGGAGTGTGGTGCATTGTAACAAAATGAGCATGCTATGTGACTCAGAATTCACATCAAGAAAGTCTCTCCATCCTGTGCTTTCCCAGTAACCTCTTCCCAAAGTTAACCACTATACCAACTAATAATACCACGAATTATTTGTGCTTTTAAATTGCTTACAAACGGAATCATACCCTCCACCCACTCCAGTATTCTTGGGCTTCCCTTGTGGCTCAGCTGGTAAAGAATCCATCCACAATGCAGGAGACCTGGGTTCGATCCCTGGGTCGAGAGGATCCTCTGGAGAAGGGACCAGCTCCCTACTCCAGTATTCTGGCCTAGAGAATTCCATGGACAGTCCATGGGATCGCAAAGAATCGGACACAACTGAGGGAGTTTCACTTTCACTCTATGCATTTGGCTTCTTGTGCCCAAAATTATCTTTGGGATATTTAAACATGTTGGTGGCTGCCATATAGTCTATCAATTGTCATTAGTACTGTAGTGGTTGATTGTATCAATTAAAACAACTTTTTTTTTTTTGTCCATTCTACTATCAATGGACTTTTAGGTACTTTCAGTTTGGGGTTTTTAGAATTAACAGTATTATGAATATATTTGAATGAGTATTTTGGTAAGCATGTATATTTTCTTAAGGGACATATATTTATATTTAGGAATACAAATAGAATTACTAATTCATCAGGTAATGCACAATCAAGTGTTAACAGATATGCCTAATAAGTTGCTTTAATTATTGTAGCTTTATAATATTTTCCAAAGTGCTTATACTCATTTACATTCCTACCAGATATGCATGGCAGTTCAAGATGTTCCAAATCTTTGCCAATATTTGTCAGTATATTTATTTTAATCATTTTGGTGGCTATCACTGGAATATCACTACACTTTTAATTTGCACTTCCCTGGTGATTGAGGTTGAAAACCATTATATTTGGTTCATTTGCATATCTTCTTTTTTAAAGTGCTATTTCAAGCTTTTCTTCATTTCTCTGCTGAGTTTTCTGTGTTTTTCCCTTGAATTTGATTTGTAGGAATTGTTTACAAATTTTGGATAACAGTCCTTTGTATATACATATATGTACAGAAACGCAGAGCATTCAAAAGAAGTGATAGAGTGGAAAAATATAGTCTAAGCTTTCTCGTATTCATAGATGCAGAAATCTAAGCCAGAGCAAAATATTAGCAAATCATATGTGGTGATCCATAGAAAAGATAGCATATCATGATCATATTGGGTTTGTTCTAGAAATTCAAGTCTGATACAGCACTTAAAATCAATCAAATATTTCAGAACAAATGAGAGAAAATCATGCAGCAGTAGAAAAAAAATACATCGAATTTCTTCTGCACTGTGGCTTGCTTTTCACTCTCCAAAGAGAAGTTCTAATTTTAAATAAGATCTAAATTTTCGATTCTTTCCTGTTGTAGCTATTATGTCTGTTATTATTAAGCAATCTTTGTGCCCACCAAATAATGAAAATATGCTATTATGGCTACTTATATGTGTTTTATTATTTTCATCTTTTGATCTCTAATTATTAGAGCTATTATTTAACGGAAATCCAATTTATTTCACATCATTTAAACAGACTATTTTTTTCCTACTGAAATGCAGAGTTACCTTTGTTATGAACCAAGTGACTATATACGGGTAAATCCACTTCTGGAGTTTATATACCCATTTCCTCTAGTCTGTTGATTTATCCTTGTACCACACACACGGTCTCAGCTGCTGTATGTAACTTTATAATGAGTTTAGATATCTAATGGTATATGCCTACCAATTTTTTTTTGTTTCATTTCATGAGTGTTTAATATTCTTAGTCCTTTGTATTTCCATATTGAATAAGATTGTCAATCTTTATTTAAAATTTTTGGGGGGTTTGATTAAGTTTGCATTGAATCTAAGGATTAATTTGGTTAGAAATGATGTCTTAATAGCAAGTATTCAAATCCATGGACAGGTCTTGAAAGTTTCAGTCCACATGTTCAATTAGATTTGTTCTGAAATATGGGGATTTTTAAGAAAAATTTTAAATACTGTTTTTAAAATTGCATTTTCATGTTTGCTGCCTTTGATGGTATAGAGAAAAAATGTTGAATTTGTATAGTGACCTTCTGGAATTGCTAATTGATTGTAACAGTCTATATTGTTTTATTTTCTTATACATCAATCACATTATCTGTAAATAAGGATAGTCTTTATTCCTTTCTACAAAGGCTACGACCTCCAGTGTAATGCTAAATATTAATGGTGAGAGTGGGGATTGTTTTGTCACTCTTGATTTCAGGACAAAAAGTTTCAATAATTACCAACATGTATGATTTAGCTCTTTTTACATATATTTTTATTTTCAGAAACACCTAAGCACATTAAAGACATTTCCTTTTATTTTCAAGAGTTTCTGCAAAATCATGATTACATGTCAATTTTTTTCTTCATCTACTGATGCATGTGATTTTTTTCTCATTTATTCTGAAATATTTTTATTGATTTGTAAATGTTACATCAGACTTGCTTTCTACAACAAACTCAATGCAATCAATGCTATTGGTTATCAACATTATTGATCAATGTTAAATGTTACCTTTCCTGCAGATTACTGCATTTGACTTACTAATATTTTACTCTTGTTTAGATTTTTGCACTTACGCACGTGAGAAAAGTCAGACTAGTTTCCCACTCCACTGAGTGCAGCATTGCTTCTTTTGCATGTCCTTGCTTTCTGTGAGGATACCCTTTCCCTGCCTTTCTTGCAGGAGAGCTGGAGCCATTCTCTTCTGTGGTTTTCGTAGCACCTAGAGCATTCTTCTGTGATAGGCCTGGCCATTGCCACACCAGACTCAGGAGAAACAGAACGCCAGTGTTTGTCGCTAACAGGTACACCACTGATCTTTCTTAAATCAAATGGGATGGTGATTCATCCCTTAGGAACACAATCAGATAATAATCTGGAGATTTTACTCTTCCTCTTTGATTCTTATTGTACCTTTTCTTTGGGCTTCCCTCGTAGCGCAGTCGGTAAAGAGTAGGCCTGCAGTGCAGGAGACCTGGGTTCAATTCCTGGGTCGGAAGATCCCCTGGTGGAGGAATGGCAACCCACTCCAGTATTCTTGCCTGGAGGATCCCATGGGCCTGGCAGGCTACGGTCTATGGGGTCGCAAGAGTCGGACACGCCTGAGCACACAGCACGCAGTACTGTTCTCAGTCTACTCTCCCTCCAACTGCATAGTGATGAAAATGAACTGATCTTACTAAAACACGCCATTTAATTTTCCTCTGGCAAATAGACTCAGAAACCTAAAAAATGATCTGTACTTTCAACTAGCCAGAGACAGCTAGAATGTCCCAGATTCTATCTCAGGAGAAATGTGTAGACAGAGATAACCCTCCTTGTAATGCGGAATGCCAGGCTTCACATGTGACAGGAGCCAACGTCCCTTTGGCTTTCCCCAGTAGCGGCTCATCACCAGCATATCTATCATTTCTAGATTGTTTATAAAGTTATCCTGACGAACAATACAAAATGCACAGCAATAAAACTAAAGAAAGTAATTTTAACTTTCAGGTTTAATAAATACCAGCCATGTGGAAATTCTCCAAACAGTGCTTTAACTTGCCTGTGAAAATGTTATGAGTAAAATGCTTACAGATGCTAGATTTCTTTTCCTTTTAACCTCAAAAATCACTTTTACAAGGACAAGAATTTTGGCAATCACACTAAAGTGGTTATTTTTTCTTTTTTTGCCTGCAGATTCACATTTCTCTGACTTGGTTTCATCAGTAAACTTATAGAAATATATGGACTAGCATATGCTGTGTCCAAAAACTGGGTGATCGCCCTCTAGCTCCTGAGACTTGTCATCCACTTCTCTTCATTTTCCTGGCTTAATTATTTCATATTTGGTCATAAAACTGAAAGATTGATGCTCTCCTTTATATTATTTGTATATGATTATGAAAGTACTTTTAAGCTATAAGTGTTCTTTGATATTTTACATTAGTAATTTCTAATTTACTTTATTTGCATATTATCAACGGACACATCTTTGACTGTATTTGTACACCCTTGAATGATAAGACTCTAAAGCGTGTGGGCATGCTCAGTCGTGTCTCACTCTTTGTGACCTTGTGGCCTGTAGCCCACCAGACTCCTCTGTTCAAGAAATTTGCTAGGCAAGAATACTGGAGTGGGTTGCCATTTCCTCCTCCAGGGGATCTTCCTGACCCAGGGATTAAATCCTTGTCTCTTGTGTGTACTGCACCGAGCAGGCTGATGCTTCACCAACTACCCCAACTGGGAAGCCCTAGGACTCCAGATGAATTTTATACTGATGAACAAGACATACTATTTAAAACACACAGCTAACTTACCCACAGTTGTTTTATATTACAAATATTCACCCAAAGTTAAACAAAAAGATAAATAAAACAATGAAGAATAGAGAAATAGCCTATTAATTGATGGTATTTGGAGAAAAGAGCTAAATAAAGTGAATATTTAGCGTTCTCACTAGTCCATTATAATCTTTTACTTTGACTTATCCCAATAAACAATAGTAAAATTAACTGATGCTGTTTATTAAGCCATACTATTTCTAGCTGCAAAACATCTAAAGTGAATTCAGTGAAATCAGCAAAAGGTCAGGAAGGATCAAGGGAAAAAAGAAAGAATCAGCATAACAGTTCTTAGATAATAAGAGTCACTACAGTAACTATCTCTGAGATTTGGGTAAAGCAAGCATCCTCAAAATGTGCCAGGAGAGTTCATGAGCACCCAGAACACTACAGTACTGAAGATTTTTGTGGAAAATAAAAGAAGTGTTTAGAATATTTCATAAACCAATTCAGAGCACCCTGAAGGGAACAGCACACCACACAGCGCGAATGGGTTCGATGATCTTGCTGATGACGCGATGTTTCCCATTGCTACAATACTAGTTTCTCAAGTGACTACTTCATCTAAGAAGATATTTACCAGTATGAAGTAGCAAGTTATGGAGAAACTTAGATTCCAGTCTAATCTTCAACAGATTAGACTCTAAAACATGGGGAAAAACAAGGACCATGTCTATCAGGAAATCAATTAACACAATCATTTGAGTGAATGAAATAATATTGCTGTATTTTACTAAAATATTTCATCTTATTCAGCATGCTTCCTTGAAAAGTGTTGTTAAAATATATCCATGATACTCAGTGCAGGAGGGAGCCCTGGAAGTTTTATGATGTATGAATTGAAATGAAATAGAATCATAGACGAAAGACTGTATCACACATATGGCAGGCATTTAATAAGCTATTGTTAATTAATTTAATGAATCCATGCAATATAAGAACACATCTTCTGTCTTATTAACTCGTAATNAGCCCTGGAAGTTTTATGATGTATGAATTGAAATGAAATAGAATCAGAGACGAAAGACTGTATCACATATATGGCAGGCATTTAATAAGCTATTGTTAATTAATTTAATGAATCCATGCAATATAAGAACACATCCTCTGTCTTATTAACTTGTAATAGACTTTGAACTGTGGTGTTGGAGAAGATTCCTGAGAGTCTTGGACTTCAAAGATATCCAACCAGTCCATTCTAAAGGAGATGAGTCCTGAATATTGACTGGAAGGACTGATGTTGAAGCTGAAACTCCGTTACTTTGGCCACCTGGTGGGAAGAGCCGACTCATTGGAAAAGACCCTGATGCTGGGAAGATTGAGGGCAGGAGGAGAAGGGGACGACAGAGGATGAGATGCTTGGATGGCATCACTGACTCAATGGACAAGAGTTTTAGTAAGCTCTGGGAGTTGGTGATGGACAGGGAGGCCTGAAGTGCTGCAGTCCATGGGGTTGCAAAGAGTTAGATATGACTGAGCGACTGAACTGAACCGAATAGTCTAAGTAAATTAAACCCCTGGGAGCAATATTTAACTGAATTAAAACCTCTAACAGTAATTTTAGTCATTACATTTGTAATATTTGAGAATACAGATAACATAAAAACATGATTATCCCTGGATTAGAATTCATAAAGTTGCAGTTTTACTCACTGCAATTATTTAAATGGAATTAATTTTACTCATTCCAAGAATGTAAACCCCCCTTCATTCGGGACCTGGAAGGACTCTCTGTGATATCTGACACCAAGGTAAAGCCAGCTCAGTTGTTAAGATGAAGGCATTTGAAATGTGCACAAAGTTGTCATATTAGCTGGCAAATTACACAGAAACGAAAACACACATGAGACGCTTTGTAGAAATCAAATGAAGGCGAATGACTCCCCCAATATTATAGGCGATGACAAGTCAAGTGTTGGAAAAGAAGGCAAATTAGAACAGTTACTGTGAGGAAAAAAGAATTTCCAAAACCATAAAAAATATGTATAAGGGATTAAGATAAGAAAATCACACATTGAGAAAACTGCCAAAGGTGAGATTCCCTTTCACACCTGGCGCCCTGAGCATGGACACTGTTTGGCCGAGCTCTCTTCCCTCTTTTCTGTTGCTTCACACATTTTCACGTCACCACCTTTAGAGCGATTTTCCCATCTGCTCCAGGCACAATTACACTCAGTTCTGCTCTGATGCTTATTTTGAAAATGTGAATTTGTTCCAGAACAATTGATAGAAGGGAACAATTTGAGCTTGCTTATGTGTGATTTCCTCAATGAGAATCAGGGGGTGAATACAAAAATGGCATCGGCTGAACTTAGCTGAGTAGAAATACATAAAACGCACCGCACACACACCCCAGACACGCTGCCAGTTCACTGCACACGTTAGCCGCGTCCATCTGTGTGAGCTACAACCTTCCTTCTGATTTCAGCTCTCCATTCCTTCTGTCCTTCACAAAGATGCGCAGCTACAGCTCTTTCAGTGGCAAATACGAACTTCAGTTTTTAAGGTAAAAGTAGCCTATACGTTGTGTTATTTATATATTTGATGGCAATCCACTTCAGTATTGTTGGCTGGAGAATCCCATGGACACAGGAGCCTGGCAGTTCATGAAGTTGTGCAGAGTCAGACAGGACTGAGCACACACACACACACACACACACACACACACACTCTTTCTCTCTCTCTGTTTCTATATATATATCACAGTCACACATTGATATCAATATATTAATATATATAAAAGCAGAGGATGAAATAATTGGATAGCATCACTAATTCAATGGACAGAAACTTGGACGAACTCTGGGAAATAGAGAGGGACAGGGAAGCCTGGCATGCTGCAGTCCATGGGGTTGCAGAGTCAGACACGACTGAGCAGCTGAGCAACAGCAGTATATATGAACACTGCTATAATTTTATTAGATTCTTATCAATGTAAACCCTGTGTCACTAATGAAATGTTTTAACGTTCTGCTTCAAACCCAGATCTTCTCATTAGTCCTGTATTTGTCTGAGTTGCACAAGTTTCCGTAGTGCGGTGATCGTTAGCAAAGCATCTGTTGTATCATGGCTGCACTGACTGTACCTTCATTAGCCGCTTCCTCTCCTGTGTTCCAGGAGCACTTAGCATACGGGGTTGCATTTCTTTGTATACTTATCTATTTCTTTCACCATAATATGCAGAGAATCTGGGACTTGAAGCAAGCTGTTCAGAGTCACTGTGTACCTAGGAGGGTGGGTGAAGGACCACAGTGGAAATGATGGGTGGGGTATTGGGTGATAAAGGCTAAGCAGTAGCCTCATTGGTGTCTTGGAGTGGATGGATGACAATGAAGATGGAAAACGTGGCCTGCCTTTTGTCCCACAGCTCCAGACAATCAATTGCCAAAACCCACTGATTTCATCTCATAACTGCTCTCTTATTCCTCTGCTTGAAGGCTTCATTATCCTCCCCCTTCCTGCGATGACAACCACTTGCTCTCCTGTTAACATAATGTTTGCCTCCTCCCNTGAAGATGGAAAACGTGGCCTGCCTTTTGTCCCACAGCTCCAGACAATCAATTGCCAAAACCCACTGATTTCATCTCATAACTGCTCTCTTATTCCTCTGCTTGAAGGCTTCATTATCCTCCCCCTTCCTGCGATGACAACCACTTGCTCTCCTGTTAACATAATGTTTGCCTCCTCCCTGAATTCCTGTGTTGAAGTCTTAACCCCAAATGTGATGTGATTTGAAGATGGGGCCTTTAGGAGGTAATTAACGTGTGACGAGGTCATGATGGTACAGTCCTTGTGATGGGGTTAGTATCCTCAGAAGTAGAGATATCATAGAGTTGTCTCTCCCCTACTCCCTCTCTGTTCAAGCACAAAGAAGCAATCACGTGAGCACACAGTTATATAATGGCAACCTAAAAGCCAAGGGAAGAAGCCGCATAATGAAACCCTCCTTACAGCAACTTGATCTTGGAGTTAACAGCCTCCAGAAATGTGAAAAAAAAGTAAATTTCTATTGTTTAAGCTGCCTGAACATGAACGCGAAAGTCACTCAGTTGTGTCTGACTCTTTGCGACCTGGTGGATTATACAGCCCATGGAATTCTCCCGCCAGAATACTGGAGTGGGTAGGCTTTCCCTTATCCAGGGCATCTTCCCAACCCAAGGATTGAATTGAACCCAGGTCTCCTGCATTGCAGCTGGATTCTTTACCAGCTGAGCCACAAGGGAAGCCCAAGAATACTAGAATGGGTAGGCTTTCCCTTCTCCAGGGGATCTTCCCAACCCAGGGATAGAACTCAGATCTCCCACATTGCAGGTGGATTCTTTACCAACTGAGTTATGGAAGCTTAGTCTATGATAATTAAGCTGCCTAGTCTATGATAATTTATTTCTGCAGCAAATATATCCCCATAAATGCAAACTCTTTGAAATATATGTAAGATACGTATATAAGCAATGAAGAACTTTTGAAACTCTTGATTGGCTTCTCAGAGCTATAGGATAAAGTTTAAATATGTTTGGATGTCACACCAGTTCATGATTTTAACTATACATACCCTCCCAGCCTTCCCTCTCATCAGTCTAAAGCTTCTCAATACCAAAATCTCAGTAGCTCCCTAAGCACATAGAGCTTTCCCATTAATACTTTTGTTTGTACAACTTTTCTGTTTAGAATGTCATTTTGCTTGGCTTTTATGTGAAAATCTTCTAGTTTATCATTTAATATTTGGCTCTGCCCTCAACTCCTCTAGAAAACTTTGCTAAGGGCAAGTCTATTCTTCCCTAATAACTCCCATAGCCTATCTTTATCATTGCTTTAAAGACATCTATTTCAATATTTGACTATAAGTTCTTTGAGGACAGTGGTCACTTCTCATTTTAATTTTTCCATATTACCAGATGTATAGCAGATACTCCATAAATATTTATCAAATAAACAAACAGATGTGCCCAGCACAGAGACTTGGAAGAGTGTCACGTTCTCAATAAATGGCTGCTGCTACCAATACTTGGAGAAGGCAATGGCACCCCACTCCAGTACTTTTGCCTGGAAACTCCCATGGATGGAGGAGCCTGGTGGGCTGCAGTCCATGGGGTCGCTGAGTCAGACACAACTGAGTGACTTCACTTTCACTTTTCACTTTCATGCACTGGAGAAGGAAATGGCAACCCACTCCAGTGTTCTTGCCTGGAGAATCCCAGGGATGGCTGAGCCCAATGGGCTGCCATCTGTGGGGTTGCACAGTCGGACACGACTGAAGCGACTTAGCAGCAGCAGCAGCAGTTACCAATACTTATGCTCTAATGCTCAATCAGCATTAGCTTTCTTTGGGAAATGTGAAAATAAGAAAGAGACTTGATAAATAACATTATGTTGAAGTAGATTCAAATAATTTTTCTGACCTTTTGCAGCCTCTTGAAAAAAATTTTTATCACACATTTATTGTTGTCTGTGTTAAAAAATGCTGCAGGAGGGTCTTCGAATAGTAGGTAATCCAGAAAGCTGACAATTCAGCTCTAATAATCAGTCATTGTCCATTCTCATATAGACAATGTTTTTTAAAAAAGTGAAAAAGGTAGAATATTCCTGTATCACTTACAATATAGGTGGAATTCAAAATTTGGATCTAATTTTTTTTCAGTTGACTGATAATTTGAGAGAAAAGTAATATCACTTCACTTTGAAACACACATCCTGAAAAGTCTATAGCTCCAGCAATCCAAAGAAGTTCAACCTCCTATAAAGAGTGAAAGAGAAAGTGCTTTTATTTTCCATCTGTGCTATATGTATTTATTTCTTTAAAAATGCTATCTGAAGTGGGTAAAGGGAAAGTCGCTCAAGCTGATAACTTAGACCAGGACCATGTGCACTGAAGGTACATTGAGAATGTCATAAAAAAGTCATCTCATGTGGGAGCCAGTTTAGCCATTGCTCTAAGAAGTTTTCCTTAAAAAACTGCTTTAACTGAGAAAGTAGTCAAAGTAATTGCATCTTTTATTTTCTTTTATTGCACAAGATATCAATAAATACCGCTGGTCTTAAGCATTTTCCATTCAGAAGCAATCTTTGTTCTTTTCTATTTCCAGGTTTATCACCAGTTAAAATTGTTAGATAGAGTATGTTGTAGGTACATTTTTCTGATTCAGAAATTCTCTGAAAAACACATTTTGTTGTGATCATTAAGGAATAGGCAAATTATTTATTCTTAATATTATAATGACATTTAAAATACATAATCTATTCTTATTCCCATTTACCATACTTTATTTCTTTTTAAAGTTATAAGAAGAATTGTGACCAAGTTTTAATTGTTCATATCATCTCTAATCTATATTTAGTACTGTCTGAAAATAGCTGAACCATTTTACTTACACTGTATTTTAACTGTTTACTATCTTACTTAGCAAGGACAAACCAAGGTCAAATTTCATTTCATCCAGGACTTTGACAAATGGAAAAAAAGAAGCTAAGTCTTTAAGGCTTAATTCATATGGTCCCACTTTGATGAAATTTTCCTGCATCTTCTTTTCTTTAATTCCCAGTTTATTCCTCTAAAGTGTATGTAACGAAGCTTAAGCAACAGAAAACTTTTTTAGAAGATTATAAGCTCTTCGTTCATTCTGTTCATTCTGGTGTTTCTCATAAATGCTGAACATAGAAGGCCCTTGATAATCATCTGGTTGGTCATAACTATGGCATAACTAGCTATTATTTAGCTGGGTGGAATCCATAACATTTTTATAGGATTGGGTGGGGAACTTAAATTGTCACCTGCTCTTACACGTAACACACTGAATCCACAGAGACAGATTTAGACGCCTCATGGCTTACTGTTTTGCAGAAAACTGTAAGATCAGCTTTCTCTCCTGACTAANATGTTGAAGCTGAAACTCCGTTACTTTGGCCACCTGGTGGGAAGAGCCGACTCATTGGAAAAGACCCTGATGCTGGGAAGATTGAGGGCAGGAGGAGAAGGGGACGACAGAGGATGAGATGCTTGGATGGCATCACTGACTCAATGGACAAGAGTTTTAGTAAGCTCTGGGAGTTGGTGATGGACAGGGAGGCCTGAAGTGCTGCAGTCCATGGGGTCGCAAAGAGTTAGATATGACTGAGCGACTGAACTGAACCGAATAGTCTAAGTAAATTAAACCCCTGGGAGCAATATTTAACTGAATTAAAACCTCTAACAGTAATTTTAGTCATTACATTTGTAATATTTGAGAATACAGATAACATAAAAACATGATTATCCCTGGATTAGAATTCATAAAGTTGCAGTTTTACTCACTGCAATTATTTAAATGGAATTAATTTTACTCATTCCAAGAATGTAAACCCCCCTTCATTCGGGACCTGGAAGGACTCTCTGTGATATCTGACACCAAGGTAAAGCCAGCTCAGTTGTTAAGATGAAGGCATTTGAAATGTGCACAAAGTTGTCATATTAGCTGGCAAATTACACAGAAACGAAAACACACATGAGACGCTTTGTAGAAATCAAATGAAGGCGAATGACTCCCCCAATATTATAGGCGATGACAAGTCAAGTGTTGGAAAAGAAGGCAAATTAGAACAGTTACTGTGAGGAAAAAAGAATTTCCAAAACCATAAAAAATATGTATAAGGGATTAAGATAAGCAAATCACACATTGAGAAAACTGCCAAAGGTGAGATTCCCTTTCACACCTGGCGCCCTGAGCATGGACTCTGTTTGGCCGAGCTCTCTTCCCTCTTTTCTGTTGCTTCACACATTTTCACGTCACCACCTTTAGAGCGATTTTCCCATCTGCTCCAGGCACAATTACACTCAGTTCTGCTCTGATGCTTATTTTGAAAATGTGAATTTGTTCCAGAACAATTGATAGAAGGGAACAATTTGAGCTTGCTTATGTGTGATTTCCTCAATGAGAATCAGGGGGTGAATACAAAAATGGCATCGGCTGAACTTAGCTGAGTAGAAATACATAAAACGCACCGCACACACCCCCCAGACACGCTGCCAGTTCACTGCACACGTTAGCCGCGTCCATCTGTGTGAGCTACAACCTTCCTTCTGATTTCAGCTCTCCATTCCTTCTGTCCTTCACAAAGATGCGCAGCTACAGCTCTTCTAGTGGCAAATACGAACTTCAGTTTTTAAGGTAAAAGTAGCCTATACGTTGTGTTATTTATATATTTGATGGCAATCCACTTCAGTATTGTTGGCTGGAGAATCCCATGGACACAGGAGCCTGGCAGTTCATGAAGTTGTGCAGAGTCAGACAGGACTGAGCACACACACACACACACACACACACACACACACTCTTTCTCTCTCTCTGTTTCTATATATATATCACAGTCACACATTGATATCAATATATTAATATATATAAAAGCAGAGGATGAAATAATTGGATAGCATCACTAATTCAATGGACAGAAACTTGGACGAACTCTGGGAAATAGAGAGGGACAGGGAAGCCTGGCATGCTGCAGTCCATGGGGTTGCAGAGTCAGACACGACTGAGCAGCTGAGCAACAGCAGTATATATGAACACTGCTATAATTTTATTAGATTCTTATCAATGTAAACCCTGTGTCACTAATGAAATGTTTTAACGTTCTGCTTCAAACCCAGATCTTCTCATTAGTCCTGTATTTGTCTGAGTTGCACAAGTTTCCGTAGTGCAGTGATCGTTAGAAAAGCATCTGTTGTATCATGGCTGCACTGACTGTAACTTCATTAGCCGCTTCCTCTTCTGTGTTCCAGGAGCACTTAGCATACGGGGTTGCATTTCTTTGTATACTTATCTATTTCTTTCACCATAATATGCAGAGAATCTGGGACTTGAAGCAAGCTGTTCAGAGTCACTGTGTACCTAGGAGGGTGGGTGAAGGACCACAGTGGAAATGATGGGTGGGGTATTGGGTGATAAAGGCTAAGCAGTAGCCTCATTGGTGTCTTGGAGTGGATGGATGACAATGAAGATGGAAAACGTGGCCTGCCTTTTGTCCCACAGCTCCAGACAATCAATTGCCAAAACCCACTGATTTCATCTCATAACTGCTCTCTTATTCCTCTGCTTGAAGGCTTCATTATCCTCCCCCTTCCTGCGATGACAACCACTTGCTCTCCTGTTAACATAATGTTTGCCTCCTCCCCAAATTCCTGTGTTGAAGTCTTAACCCCAAATGTGATGTGATTTGAAGATGGTGCCTTTAGGAGGTAATTAACGTGCGACGAGGTCATGATGGTACAGTCCTTGTGATGGGGTTAGTATCCTCAGAAGTAGAGATATCATAGAGTTGTCTCTCCCCCACTCCCTCTCTGTTCAAGCACAAAGAAGCAATCACGTGAGCACACAGTTATATAATGGCAACCTAAAAGCCAAGGGAAGAAGCCGCATAATGAAACCCTCCTTACAGCAACTTGATCTTGGAGTTAACAGCCTCCAGAAATGTGAAAAAAAAGTAAATTTCTATTGTTTAAGCTGTCTGAACATGAACGCGAAAGTCACTCAGTTGTGTCTGACTCTTTGCGACCTGGTGGATTATACAGCCCATGGAATTCTCCCGCCAGAATACTGGAGTGGGTAGGCTTTCCCTTATCCAGGGCATCTTCCCAACCCAAGGATTGAATTGAACCCAGGTCTCCCGCATTGCAGCTGGATTCTTTACCAGCTGAGCCACAAGGGAAGCCCAAGAATACTAGAATGGGTAGGCTTTCCCTTCTCCAGGGGATCTTCCCAACCCAGGGATAGAACTCAGATCTCCCACATTGCAGGTGGATTCTTTACCAACTGAGTTATGGAAGCTTAGTCTATGATAATTAAGCTGCCTAGTCTATGATAATTTATTTCTGCAGCAAATATATCCCCATAAATGCAAACTCTTTGAAATATATGTAAGATACGTATATAAGCAATGAAGAACTTTTGAAACTCTTGATTGGCTTCTCAGAGCTACAGGATAAAGTTTAAATATGTTTGGATGTCACACCAGTTCATGATTTTAACTATACATACCCTCCCAGCCTTCCCTCTCATCAGTCTAAAGCTTCTCAATACCAAAATCTCAGTAGCTCCCTAAGCACATAGAGCTTTCCCATTAATACTTTTGTTTGTACAACTTTTCTGTTTAGAATGTCATTTTGCTTGGCTTTTATGTGAAAATCTTCTAGTTTATCATTTAATATTTGGCTCTGCCCTCAACTCCTCTAGAAAACTTTGCTAAGGGCAAGTCTATTCTTCCCTAATAACTCCCATAGCCTATCTTTATCATTGCTTTAAAGACATCTATTTCAATATTTGACTATAAGTTCTTTGAGGACAGTGGTCACTTCTCATTTTAATTTTTCCATATTACCAGATGTATAGCAGATACTCCATAAATATTTATCAAATAAACAAACAGATGTGCCCAGCACAGAGACTTGGAAGAGTGTCACGTTCTCAATAAATGGCTGCTGCTACCAATACTTGGAGAAGGCAATGGCACCCCACTCCAGTACTTTTGCCTGGAAACTCCCATGGATGGAGGAGCCTGGTGGGCTGCAGTTTATGGGGTCGCTGAGTCAGACACAACTGAGTGACTTCACTTTCACTTTTCACTTTCATGCACTGGAGAAGGAAATGGCAACCCACTCCAGTGTTCTTGCCTGGAGAATCCCAGGGATGGCTGAGCCCAATGGGCTGCCATCTGTGGGGTTGCACAGTCGGACACGACTGAAGCGACTTAGCAGCAGCAGCAGTTACCAATACTTATGCTCTAATGCTCAATCAGCATTAGCTTTCTTTGGGAAATGTGAAAATAAGAAAGAGACTTGATAAATAACATTATGTTGAAGTAGATTCAAATAATTTTTCTGACCTTTTGCAGCCTCTTGAAAAAAATTTTTATCACACATTTATTGTTGTCTGTGTTAAAAAATGCTGCAGGAGGGTCTTCGAATAGTAGGCAATCCAGAAAGCTGACAATTCAGCTCTAATAATCAGTCATTGTCCATTCTCATATAGACAATGTTTTTTAAAAAAGTGAAAAAGGTAGAATATTCCTGTATCACTTACAATATAGGTGGAATTCAAAATTTGGATCTAATTTTTTTTCAGTTGACTGATAATTTGAGAGAAAAGTAATATCACTTCACTTTGAAACACACATCCTGAAAAGTCTATAGCTCCAGCAATCCAAAGAAGTTCAACCTCCTATAAAGAGTGAAAGAGAAAGTGCTTTTATTTTCCATCTGTGCTATATGTATTTATTTCTTTAAAAATGCTATCTGAAGTGGGTAAAGGGAAAGTCGCTCAAGCTGATAACTTAGACCAGGACCATGTGCACTGAAGGTACATTGAGAATGTCATAAAAAAGTCATCTCATGTGGGAGCCAGTTTAGCCATTGCTCTAAGAAGTTTTCCTTAAAAAACTGCTTTAACTGAGAAAGTAGTCAAAGTAATTGCATCTTTTATTTTCTTTTATTGCACAAGATATCAATAAATACCGCTGGTCTTAAGCATTTTCCATTCAGAAGCAATCTTTGTTCTTTTCTATTTCCAGGTTTATCACCAGTTAAAATTGTTAGATAGAGTATGTTGTAGGTACATTTTTCTGATTCAGAAATTCTCTGAAAAACACATTTTGTTGTGATCATTAAGGAATAGGCAAATTATTTATTCTTAATATTATAATGACATTTAAAATACATAATCTATTCTTATTCCCATTTACCATACTTTATTTCTTTTTAAAGTTATAAGAAGAATTGTGACCAAGTTTTAATTGTTCATATCATCTCTAATCTATATTTAGTACTGTCTGAAAATAGCTGAACCATTTTACTTACACTGTATTTTAACTGTTTACTATCTTACTTAGCAAGGACAAACCAAGGTCAAATTTCATTTCATCCAGGACTTTGACAAATGGAAAAAAAGAAGCTAAGTCTTTAAGGCTTAATTCATATGGTCCCATTTTGATGAAATTTTCCTGCATCTTCTTTTCTTTAATTCCCAGTTTATTCCTCCAAAGTGTATGTAACGAAGCTTAAGCAACAGAAAACTTTTTTAGAAGATTATAAGCTCTTCGTTCATTCTGTTCATTCTGGTGTTTCTCATAAATGCTGAACATAGAAGGCCCTTGGTAATCATCTGGTTGGTCATAACTATGGCATAACTAGCTATTATTTAGCTGGGTGGAATCCATAACATTTTTATAGGATTGGGTGGGGAACTTAAATTGTCACCTGCTCTTACACGTAACACACTGAATCCACAGAGACAGATTTAGACGCCTCATGGCTTACTGTTTTGCAGAAAACTGTAAGATCAGCTTTCTCTCCTGATTAAATGCTATTTGAGACATGGGATTTTGGAGCACATTAAGAATATTCGGCCATGGTTTCGATTGCAGCATCTTCCTAAGAAATCCACATGTAAAAGTGCCGTGTCTGCAATCAAGCTTTGTATTAATACATTTACATGCAAGTCACAAACTAAGATCTATTTCTGCCATATGGACAGCTACAAAATATCACAGATTATTTGAAGAAAGGAATAAAATGCACTTTTAATATAATCACAGGATGAAAAGTGAAAGTGAAGTCACTCAGTTGTGTCCGACTCTTTGCGACCCCGTGGACTGTAGCCCACCAGGTTTCTCTATCCATGGGATTCTCTAGGCAAGAATACTAGAGTGGATTACCATTTCCTTCTCTAGGGCATATTCCTGACCCAGGGATCGATCCCAGGTCTCCCACATCAGAGGCAGACGCTTTAACCTCTGAGCCACCAGGGAAGCAAACATAGGATAAGCAATCCTAATTTAACACTTTTATTTCTAGATCAGCAATTCCTTCACTTTGGGATTTCATGAATCAGACTATCTCTCCAAGAAGAAAAACTTCTTTCAAATAAAGACATTAAAAAAATAGTGTATCCTATGATCATCATTTCATAAAGAAAAGATAACCCAATATCTGTAAGTTATTATTAAAAGACATGCAGTGTAGCATCTATGGAAAATGGAGGACTAAAAAATACAGACTTTTATGTGTCTGTATCATGAAGGAATCTGACAAAGAAAAAAAAGTTGGCCTTCCAGAAGAAGATATGTTTGAATTTGATAATATTTTTGTTTGAGGCATGAATACCATCAAATATCTTTCCCTAAATTAAATATCATCTTCTAAAATTTCAGTTAGTAATTTAGTTTTGAAAATATCCCCCAAGTTTTGGACGGCAGTTTTTGTACTTTTGAAGAGAATTTTAAATTATTGGTTGGGGAATCAGGCAATTAATTACCTATAGTTCCCCTAGGATCTGTATTTAAAAAGTATTTTGTAAGGTTTTATTTCAGATAAATTAGGTAAAAACAGTAGTGGAAAAACAATTGAAAGGGTAAATTGGTTATGCTTATATACATTTTTGAAAAAAGAAACTCCTGGAACTGCTCTCTGAAACATATTACACAAAGTCACATTTGATAAACATATCTAAGAAAGTCCTGCTGATGGTGGGGCTGTGCTTCCTCCCTGCTGGTCGCTTGGCCTGAGGCTGTCCAGTCCTGGAGTCCACAGTCTTGATGGCAGGGCAAAAGGCTAGCTTCAAAAGGACTTAGGCCAACACACACTCTATGCCCCCATCCCCATGGCAGGCTGCTGCCAACCCACTGCTCTTCAAGGGGCCCTCAGACACCCTCAGGGAGGTCAGCCTCAGTCTCCTGGGGGGTCACTGCTCCTTCCCCTGGTTCCAGGTGTGCACAACGTTTTGTTTGTGCCCTCTAAGAGTCTGTGTTTCCCCCAGTCTTGTGGAAGTTCTGTATCAAATCTTGCTGTCCTTTAAAGTCAGATTCACTGGGGATTCCCAGTCCCTTTTCCGGATCACCAGGTTGAGCAGTCTAACATAGGGCCTAGAACTTTGCAATAGTGTGAAAACTTATTTGGGATTGTTGATTTACTAATCAGGGCCCTGCCCACCAGAGCAAGACGAAGTTTTCCCCACAGCCAGTGCGTCCCATCTGGAAGCTCGCATGGACCTTTGATCCTCATCCATCAGAGGGTGGACAGGAGAAGGAAGAACTATAATTGAACAGCTTCCATGGAGAAAAACATAATCACAAAAGCTAACCAAAATGATCACAGGGATCACAGCCTTGTGTGACTCACTGAGGATGTGAACAATATTGTGTAGGGTCACCCAAAATGAACAGGTC
>SJYW01009664.1:0-10422 GCA_006410735.1 Raphicerus campestris | reverse complement strand
TTAGTGACATCACTCAGAATTTTTAAAGAATATATTTTTCAAGTATTAGTTTAAGGCAAGGATACAAATGTTTAACAGGCTACGACCTGAAACTAAAAACAGAGATCCATATATATTATCAGAGACTTCTGTGGAATGACTAATATGGCATTTTTATATTGATTTTCAGGTTTGATTATGCTGTTAACCCCAGTAGAATAAGTTTCCTAAGTGAACAGCATTTTACCTGCCTCCAAATCAACTCAATTCAATTCAATTTAGTTCAATTTAATTTAGAATCCCTTATGTACCACATACCATAAGAGATCTAGAATTAAATAAAATGTAGTCCCTGCCCCCATTTCTCCATCTTGTTCCTTAGGATCATATGTAAAGTTTTAAATAATGGCCAGTTGAAATCCATGGTGAGTGAGGCAGAGCCATATGGCAAATGACAAAATTAAGAAAAAGGAGTGCTTTCTAGGGAAGGGCCTGGCTGGGTGGGGCTCTGCAGTGAGGACCCTGGGCAGTAGGAACTCTCAACAGGACTCTAACCCCTTCTGGTGAGACTGGCTCCCAGATCAGCAAAGTCATAGTGAGAATGGTCTGGTGGTGGAGGGCAGATTCCAAAAGCCATGTCTTGAAAGATTTTTCAGAATCTAAAGCAAACTAAAGATTGGGGAGTCAGACCGAAAAAACAAAAAATGCAAAATCATAAAGCTGAAGAGGATAGAGAATGTGGTAAAAATCGGAGAAAACCAGAAAGCTAGGTAAGGATGAAGAGAAGCAGAGTAGACGAGTATAAGGAGCTCTGGAAGAATTTGAGATANGAAAGATTTTTCAGAATCTAAAGCAAACTAAAGATTGGGGAGTCAGACCGAAAAAACAAAAAATGCAAAATCATAAAGCTGAAGAGGATAGAGAATGTGGTAAAAATCGGAGAAAACCAGAAAGCTAGGTAAGGATGAAGAGAAGCAGAGTAGACGAGTATAAGGAGCTCTGGAAGAATTTGAGATATGAACCTTGGCAGGTTCCACTACGGTCCTTGCGTGGACTTCCGTGGAAAGGCCAGGATCTCATGACCTGATGGGCAGGAGTCAGGAACACAAAGCAACACAGCAGAAGAGGGCCTAGAGAGGCCAGCAGAGCTCTGATAAGCATGCTATCTTCAAATAAGGCAGCCGCCTTCCATTCTTTTCATTCCTTCTCCTTTTGTTCTTTCTTCCCCTTTGAAGTAACACGCCATGGAGTTGCAGCTGGCAACATGAGCAAACAAATGTATGAAAAATAATTACATCTTTTTGGCTGAGTTTTAAAATGTGTAATTGTTGGAAGTCAGTAATCTCAATTATCAGTCTCTAATCTACCTCTCAGGAGAGTGCTATGGACCCCCATCTGCACCAAACCTTGTCCTGATCAGACACTCTAAATTAAAAAGGGCTTAGTGGTTTTGGCTCCCTTCCAGCAGGCCACTTCACAAGTCACCATGCTCTTGGCATAGTTTTTATATTCCCTCCAAAAAGAATCCAAATATATTGAAGGCAGATGCATCCCCTCAGCATCTGGCAAAGGGACTTCCAACCTACCCTATGATGCAGATAACCCATCGATTCTAAATCTCAGCTCTGGGTGAACATTGGCCTGACGAGGAGCGCCAAGAAACATGACCCTGGGTTCTCCCTCTGCTCAAACGAGGAGATTTCCCCAGTTCAGTGGATGCCTCACCATCACTCCTGTTGCCCTTGTCAGAAACCTCTTATTTAACTCCTTTGTATTCACTCCTCACATACTATTCGGTCACCAAATGTGATCAAGGCTACGACTCAGTTTTCTTAGAATCTCTCTCTTCCTGTGCAGAACACCACCTCGTGGGTGGGCAAAATTCCGAAGCCACCCCTCCAGCCTGGCTCCTGGACACAGCCCTACCCTCATCCCATATAAGGAACAAGCTCACCCCCTTTGGGGAGCAAGCAAGCAAGGGACCCGGCTGTTTGTTCTCACTCCCCCTGTTCCAGCAGGGGCCCCAATAAAGCTTTGCTTAAAAACAAAAAAGGAACTGTCTCTTCTGTATCTCTCCTGCCAGTGCCCTGGTTCTAACTATCAAGGTCTCTTAAGAAGTTACAACTTCTCCCTTAGCCAAAGAGCACAAGATGCGAGGTGAATGGCCTCCAGGCTCTCTCTCCTTCTGTTCTACTCACATGGCTCCATCAGCATTACGTAGCTGCCAGAAGGTCCCAGACCTCCTCCCATCCTTGTGTTCCCCTCACCTCTTCACTGCCTCTGTGGGACCTGACCAAGACACAGAGTACCCTCCCATCTAGACTGTCAGATGCCATCCTTCTTGCTAAGAAATTGCTGCTTTTAGAGGATTCTTTGTTGTTGTTGTTTCGTTACTAAGTCGTGTCCAACTCTTTAAGACCCCATGGTCTATAGCCCACCAGGCTCCTTCTGTCCATGGGATTTCCCAGGTAAGAATACTGAAGTAGGCTGCTATCTTCTTCTCCAGGAATCTTCCCCGCTCGGGGATCAAACTTGCATCTACTGCACTGGCAGGCAGGCTCTTTGCTACTGAGCCACCAGGGAAGATCTGAATCATTCTTTCCCTTCCCTTTGAAAAAGACATCGTGCAAAAGGACACATTTTGAACTTTATGCTGTCAGTCTGTGTAACCCGCTGCCACTTCTCATTTCTGTGGTCTGCTCACTTCTTGGACACCTGCCTCACATGTGGAGGACTTTGATCCACAATTATCTTTTCCACTACACTGCTGTCACTATGTTGAGGGATTTCAGTATCCACGAAAATGGCCCATAGAACACCTCGGCCTCTGTTTAAGATAAAATACACCTTTAACATGGTCTGTAAGATCCTACATAATCAGGCACCTGCCTGCTTCTTCAGCTTCTCTCAGACCCTCTTACTTTGCTACCTATGTCCTAACCACACTAGCCTTCCTACAGTTTATTCTGTGAGCCGCAGATTCTCCCCCTCACTTGCATATGCACTGGCCCCTCTACCTGAAATATTATTTCTCTGTGGCCCTTGGCCTAACTACTTCATATTCTGCTTTCAGTATCCAATTTGAACATCACTTCCTCATGGAATTTTTCCCTGATAGACTGTTCTGAGAGCTTCTGCCTTATGCATCTATAATATACTCTACTTCTCTTTAAAATGCTTATTACTCATCTGATAGTCATTCAATATCTATCTACTATTCATGGATTTAGGAAATATCTTGTATTTTGGGTATTTATAGGACTAGGTATTTATAGGTAGAAAAGTCACACTGCTACAGCCAGTATTCCTTCTTGGTACCACTCTATGCAGTCACATTTTGTTTCTTCCTCTGAAGCACATTTCCATCTTGTTGAAGCAGAAGGTGTCTAACATTAGGGCCCAAGGTCATTTCTTTTATGTGAGTCATAGAATGTCAAAGCCATGAAGAATCTGGGGCTTTAAAACCATGCTCCCTGTAGCTCTAAGGAAAGATCAGGGCCCTGAACAGTACCTTAGGACCACTGAGGAAGGAGAAGAAAGAAGGGCCTCTAAGAAGCCAGGGGATTGGCATCTCTTGCCCTCCTTTGCCATACATACCAGAGCAGCTCCTACTTACTGGTCTTCCTCATAGACTTGGTTTGAAGAATAGGCTCAGCTGCTGACAGTGTTTGCAAACTTACCCCTCTTAACACTGGGCCTGAGTCACCCAGTGAGATAGTGGGACAGCTCTGGCCGGAAGCCCAGCTTCTAACCCCTAGGTCGTCCACTGCAGTCCACTGCCTGTCACTCCCAGACCCATCTGCAGGTTTTGCTTATGTGTCTACTCTTTCTGCAGACATTAACTGGACACCTACAAGGCAATGAGAAGGAAATTAGATGCCTAAATCAGTAGTAATGTGAGCCACAGAACCCTGACTCTGCTACTCATGAACTGTGTAACCTTGGGCCAGTTGCTTAAGCTGTCTACCTGTTTCCTCATACATATTATCTCACTTAGTCAGCTCAACAACCTTATGAAGCAGATACTACTATTATCCCCATTTTACAGATGAATAAACTGAGGCATAGGTTAAGTAACTTTTCCAAGATTACACTACTCACAAGTGGTAATACCAGAATGGAAGAAACCAAGGTGTTTGCTTGATAAGGAGTGGGAAAGGAACTCGTAGGAACATGGAAGAGACCCCTAGCTCAAGATGGGGAACTGGAAAGAACTATATAGGCAAGGTCGTATTTGAGTTCTCCTGTGGGACACTTAATGGGTGAGAAGGACATCGATGACATGGTAAAAGGTACAAAATAGAAATATATCTAGAAGGTCTAGATATCTCACTGTTCAATATTGGCTAAAGGCTGTAGAGATGGAGGTTTGGGAGTGCAGAGAGGAAAGGTCTGGATCTGTCAAGGGAAATAGTTTTGGGGAAAGCTGTGGCTGACAGTTAGTCCCAGGCTAAGTCCCCAGTACTGATGACACTGCTTAGATCTCTCTTGGGGATCATCTTACCTGGAATAAATCACCATCTACCAATATAAAAAGGAAAAGAGAAAGGAGAAAAAAGGAATCAAAATCATTAGCTAGTTCTGACATTACCTCTTGGCCATTCCTAAATGGCAAAAGTGTTACAAAGACAGTGACTAGAAACTCAGAAATGTGGCCATGGTGGGTGACTTCATAAAGGCTCTCAGGGAAAGGAAAATAGAATCAGTTACAAATCATTATTATCCATTTTCTAACAAAAATGTCCTGCTGCAGGGAAACTTGATAAGTGAACTAAACATTTTCCTAGAATCCTATTTCCTAGCTTTCAGAAAGATTGTTTTGGTTTTAAGGAAATAAATCACTGGTTACAACTTTTGGCCTTTTAAAATTTATTTGGCTTAAAAATGGTCTCAAAAATAGGATTTTGAAGCAACTTACATGTTTTTGACCTTAGAACTGATTCAGACTCCACAATCTTAGTTTCAAGAAGTTCACTTTGGGGACTTCCCTGGTGGTTCAGTGGTTAGGAATCTGCCTACCAATGCAGGGTTCAATCCCTGGTTGGGGAAGATCCCACATGCTGTGAGGCAACCAAGCCTGTGCGCCACAGCTCCTGAGCCCTTGCTCTAGGCCTGCAAACCACAGCTGTGGAAGCCCAAGCACCCAGAGCCTGTGCTCCACCACAAGAGAAGCCCAGCACCCCAAACAATGTGAATCTCTCTGCAAGAGGTACAACTGTCAAATGCTTAGAAGAAAATGCAGGAATATGTCTTTGTGATATTAGGCTAGGCAATGATTTCTTAGATATGACGCCAAAAGCCCAAGTAGCAAAAAGACAAATTGGACTTTAATAAAATTGAAAAAGTGTAAATGATACCATTAACAACTTGAAAAGACAAAGTATAAAATGGAAGAAAATAAACTCAAGTCACGTATATCTGAAAAGAGACTTGCCTCAAAAAACATAAAGAAAACTGACAACTTAGTAGAACAGCAAAAAGTCCAATTTAAGAATGGACAATGGATCTAAATAAACATTTCCCCAAAGAAGATAAGTGGTGTGTGAGGACATACAGGAAAATGCAGCATCATTCGCTATCAGGGAAATGCAAATCAAAACCTCAGTAAAATATCACACCCCAGCTTCTATGATGGCTTTAACAAAACCAGACAGATAATAACAAGGGTTGGGGAGAATGTGGAGAAATTAAAACCCATTGCTGATGGGAATATAAAATAGTATAGATGCTTTGGAAAACATTTGGTAGTTCCTGAAAATGTTAAGCATTGAGTTACTCTATTTCTCAGCAATTCCACACGTAGGCATGTTTTCAAGAGAACTGAAAACTTATGTTCACACAAAGACTTGCACATAAACATTTATAGCAGCATTAATCATACAATCAAAGAATTATTCATATAATCAAAGAATAGAAACAACCAAATGCCCATTAATTAATGGATAAATAATTAGTATTTTATATCCATGTTGTGTTCAAGTTGCTCAGTTGTGTCTGACTTTTTGTGAGCCATGGACTGCAGCGTGCCAGGCTTCCCTGTCCTTCACCATCTCCCAGAGTTTGCTCAAACTCATGTCCATTGAGTCAGTGATGCCATTCAACCATTTCATTCTCTGTCATCTCTTCCTGCCTTCAATCTTTCCAAGTATCAGGGTCTTTTCCAATGAGTTGGCTCTTTGCATGAGGTGGCCAAAATATTGGAGCTTCAGCATCAGTCCTTCCAATGAATATTCAGGGTTGAATTCCTTTAGGATTGACCTGTTTGATCTCCTTGCAGTCCAACAGACTCTCAAGAGTCTTCTCTAGCACCACAGTTCAAAAGCATCAATTCTTTGGTGCTCATCCTTCTGTTTGGTCCAACTCTCATATTTGTACTGACTACTGGTAAAACCATAGCTTTGACTATATGGACCTTTGTTGGCAAAGCGATGTCTCTGCTTTTTAATAGGCTATCTAGGTTTGTCATATCTTTTCTTTCCAAGGAGCAAGTGTCTTTTAATTTCATGGCTGCACTCATCGTCCATTGTATATCCATACAATGGGTTAGTATTCAGCTATACAAAGGAGTAAAATACTTTTATATGCTATAACATGGATTTTATTTCTCTTTGTGATTGTCCAGTTGTTCTCAAGAATTTTTTTTGTTGAATAGATATATTAATTCACATCTCTCTTTAAAGGAGAAACTGGTGAAAACATTCAGATTTCTTCTTTGCCTTCTTCAAGAGATATCATTTCAGAGAAGGAAACATAAAAATTCTACCAAGTTTTCTTTACTGTGCCTTGGATTGGATTAATTTATTAAATGCTGGACTTTTTTCTAAATTATTTAACTTTATCCCCCAATATAATTTGATTTCTCTAACTTATCTACCAAACTTTGCCATCAAAAGACAGTTATTTGCTGAAAAGAGAACAGAGGAGTTCTAGCATATTTTGTACATTTAATATGGATAATAAGATATTATTTTGACTGCAGTCACTTGAATTAACATTCTCTTTTTCATTCAATAATATTCATACACATTTAAAAGTTTCCTTACTTTGTCTGTCTAAGTCAGCAGAACATTACCCAAGCTTGACATTGTCCATGCTGACATTTTACAGGAGTTGGGATAAGACAGATGGCAGCGAGTTTTCATCTCTTTCTCTCATTCATGATGCCTGTATTGCAAGTGGCTGAAGTCATGCAAATTTAGACCTAGAAAGACCCTGAATGAATAGTCTTCTAACACTTTCCTTTCCCAGCTGAGGAAGCTGAGGCCTAAAAACAGAAGAAATATGTGGTCTCTGGTAGGATAATCTAGATTTCCTGACTGGGAATCTCATGTTCTTTGCATTTGACAAAGAGGAAGCTTTTTATTCATATTACTTACCGTTTTTTCCCCCATACCCTCTGTGTCAGGCTCTGTTTTTACCTTATCTCATATAATCATTTCATCTTCAGGACTAACAGTAGGTTGCTACTGCTATTCTCTTACACAGATGAAGAAACCAGGACTCGGATTCACTGACTTGCCTGAGCTCACATTACTAACACGTGGTAGAACCAGGGTTTTGTATTGAGGTTTGTCTGACTTCAAAATGTATGCTTTCTGTTTTGCATGGATACTGTCACTAACTACTCTCTGTTACCCTAGGGATCTAATAGAATTGTGGACGCACTCACTTGAAAGTGAGGAGGGCTTTGCTCTTTTCAGTCTCCAGGGTCTCTTCCCAAGGCAAAGATGCCTCCTGAGGCTCTATTTTGCCTCCTTCTTGGCTTGTCTCATGACCCAGCCTGCCTCCGTCTTCTCTGTGACTCTGCTCCCACTCTTGTTTTCCTTGGCTTCCTGCCTTTAGCTTGCTTGGGCAGGCTGATTCAGTCCTAGCTTCTCCACATCTTTGCCAAAACAAGCCCAGAGGCCCTCTTCTATTTCAGGGTTTTCTGTTACACCCTGCAGGTACAGACTGGGGAACAAGGTAGCAGATGGAGGTACAAGCAACCATGAGACAAGGCTCCAGATTCTTTTGGTGTTTGTTCTTGCTCTGGGCTCATGCTTATCCCAGAGAGCATGAAGCCCATCTGACTGCTTTTTCCTTACACCTGCCCTTCCTCAGGTCTGAGAAGGGCTCCTCCTCTCTGTGTAGTCTAAGGGCACGAATATGGACAGGAAGAGTGATAGGTATGTTTCCATGTCTGAGACTGCCCTCAGTACTGAAGCGTCCCACATGTAATTGTGTCTCTGCCCTCTCCAGGAATGACCCTTTTTGGTAATTTTCTCTCAGAACCAACTGGGTCTGACTTGGACAGATGATCAGCTGTTGAGGGGGGACACAGAAATTGCTCCTATCCTAGGATGGGGAAGGTGGCTGAGGCTCCATGGAGTTATTTATAGGCCTAAGGTTTGCAATACTGTGATAATGCATCTATACAAGGTAGGTAAATATCTTGTATAATTCTCACAAGAACCTCTTATGACATATTCTATTACTCCGTCCATTTTATAGATTGGGAAGCTGAGGTACAGAGAGACTGAAAGTGCTATGCCCTTGTGAGAAGGCATTATTATTAATGTTACTGCTAAGTTGCCTCAGCCATGTCTGACTCTGTGCATCCCCATAGACGGCAGCCCACCAGGCTCCCCCATCCCTGGGATTCTCTAGGCAAGAATACTGGAGTGGGTTGCCATTTCCTTCTCCAATGCACGAAAGTAAAAGGTCAAAGTGAAGTCGCTCAGTCGTGTCCAACTCTTAGCGACCCCATGGACTGCAGCCCACCAGGCTCCTCCGTCCCTGGGATTTTCCAGGTGAGAGCACTGGAGTGGGGTGCCATTGATGATGATAGTGACAATAGCCACAGTGGAAACACCCACCATGCCACTCTTTAAAGTGGAAAGAGAATGTAGAGGTTTTGGAGTCAGATCAGCATTTGAATCCCAGCTTCCCCACTAATTCATGACCAAATTAAGCAACTTATTTCACATTGTTCAGTCTGTTTCTTCACCTGCACAGTTTGAAAAAATAACCCTTTAATTTTCATGGTATTTGTCAGGAGTAATGTAAAGCAAAATTAATATTTATTGAGTGCTTATATTTGTCACACAAACTGCAAGGTAACCTCCTGGTATGTAAGTGTCTTGTTTAATTCTCACAACTTCTTGAGACATATTCTGGTACTCTGTTCATTTCATAGTTTGAGAAACTGAGGTACAGAGAGATTAATTAATTTGCCTAAGGAAAAAGCAACCCACTCCTGTATTCCTGCCTGGAGAATTATATGAACAGAGGAACCTGGCAGGTTACAGCCCATGGAGTCGCAAAGAGACACGACTGAGCGGCTAACACTTTGACTTTCAAGATCACATAGTAAGAGGTGGAGTTGGGATGTAAACCTAAATAATTTGTCTTAAAAGCCTGTGATTAAAATAATAATAATGTCTGTAAAGCAGTTGCCGTATTGCCTGATACACATTAGTTTCTCAGTTGGTAACTATAACTTAAAAGCATGTTGAATTTCTAAAGAACTACACAGATACAAAGTATTTATTTTTGTTATCCTTAAGATTTTGTCTCTTTCTCATGGCTTGGTAAACAGTGTCTAAAAAGCTGTGTTTACAGGAAAAGGGAATGAGGTTTGATATTTACCTGCTTACTATGATCAAGGTAGACAACCACACTTGACAATCTTGGCTCGAGTTGGTTTATTTTAGGATGCCTAAATTATTCACTTGGAATGTCTGTACTGATTACATTGACCACAGGAAAAAGTGCCAGCACAGCCTCCCACTTACGCTGGCTGTGAGTCAGGCTGGTCTCAGAGGAGAAGCAGCTTTGCTGAGGTGGGGTCTCCTCATGCAGATGTCAACGTGTGTGTCGGGGGAGAGAAGGAGGTTGTGTTATTGTCCCCAAGGTACGTGCTATTCTGAAAATCCTGGAAGTCTCCTCAGGATAGAATTGCCTTCATATGACATATAATAGGGACTTCCCAGGTGGCTCAGTGGTAAAGAATCTGCCTGCTGATGCAGGAGACATAAAAGACACGGGTTTGATCCCTGTGTTGGGAAGATCCTCTGGAGGAGAAAATGGCAACCCACTCCAGTATTCTTGCCTGGAAAATCCCATGGACAGAGGAGCCAGGTGGGCCACAGTCCATGGGTCACAAAAGAGTCCAGCACGGTTGAGTGACTGAGCATGACATAAAACTAGACTCTCATCCAAGAGCAGAGCTTTTTCAGGACATCCCCGAAATGACTATCCAGGCTCTACAGACATGCATTAAAGTCTGGGGAGCTCACTGCCTCCCAGAGCAGCTGTTCCCACCTGGGACAGCACATGTTTTCTATCCTCTTTCTGTGGAGTCAGGGAAGGAGTCAGTCGTGGAGTTTTAAAAACACACAGTCAAGGGGCCTAGGAGGCACACAGAGAAACTACAATGGAAGAAAGAGCCTAGAGTTTTGTCTT
>SJYW01009663.1:0-12682 GCA_006410735.1 Raphicerus campestris | reverse complement strand
CAAAATAATTAAAGACCTATATGTAAGACCAGAAACTATTAAGCTGTTAGAGGAAAACAGGCAGAACACTCAATGACACATCAAAGCAAGATCCTCTATGACCAAACTCCTAGAGTAATGGAAATAAAAACAAAAGTAAACAAGTGGGACATGATTAAACTTAAAAGCTTTTGCACAGCAAATGAAGCCAAAAGTAAGGTGAAAAGACAACCCGCAGAATGGGAGAACNGCAAGATCCTCTATGACCAAACTCCTAGAGTAATGGAAATAAAAACAAAAGTAAACAAGTGGGACATGATTAAACTTAAAAGCTTTTGCACAGCAAATGAAGCCAAAAGTAAGGTGAAAAGACAACCCGCAGAATGGGAGAACATAATAGCAAATGAAACAACTGACAAAGGATTAATTTCCAAAATATATAAGCAGCTCATACAACTCAATGCCATAAAAACAAACAACCAATGAAAAAGTGGGAAAAATACCTAAATAGACATTTCTCCAAAGACATACAGATGCCTATCAATCATATGAAAAGATGCTCACATCACTCATTATTGGTGAAATGCAAATCAAAACTACAATGAGATATCACCTCACACCAATCAGAATGACCATCATTATAAAGTCTAAAACCAAAAAATTCTGGACAGGGTGTGGAGAAAAGGGAATGCTCTTGCACTGTTGGTGGGAATGTAAATTGATACAGCCACTATGAAAGATGGTATGGAGATTTCTTTAAAAACTAAGAATAAAACCACCACATGACCCAGCAATCCCACTCCTAAGCACATACCCTGAGGAAACTAAAATTGGAAAAGACACTTGTATCCCATTGTTCACTGAATTGCAACACTATTTACAATAGCTAGAACATGGAAGCAACATCGATGTCCAGTGACAGATGAATGGATAAAGAAGTTGTGGTACATATATACAATGGAATATTACTCAGCCATAAAAAGAAATGCATTTGAGTCAGTTCTACTGAGGTGGACGAACCCAGAGCCTATTATACAGAGTGAAATAAATCAGAAAGAAAAAGATAAATATTGCATATATACAGAGTCTGGAAAAAATGGTACTGAAGAATTGATTTACAGGGCAGCAATGGAGAAATAGACATAGAGAATAGACTTATGGACATGAGGAGAAGGGAGGAGAGGGTTAGCTGTATGGAGAGAGTAACATGGAAACTTACATTACTATACGTAAAAGAGATAGCCAATGGGAATTTGCTGTATGTCTCAGGAAACTCAAACAGGGGCTCTGTATCAACCTAGAAGGGTGACATGGAGAGGGAGATGGAAGGGAGCTTCAAAAGGGATGGGATATATGTATACCTATCGCTGATTCATGTTGAGGTTTGACAGAAGACAACACAATTCTGTAAAGCTATTATCATTCAATTAAAAAATAAATTAATTTAAAAAGATAGTGTGAGATTTCTTTTGGTACCAAAGGTACCTTTCTTTCAGTATCTCATTTTCATTTCTTAACTCCTCTATGATTTAATGATCATTTTATTTTGCCTTTCTGCATAATTTAATTTATACATTTAGCATGAACTATATTTCTTAGCATGTACTATATTTCTTAGCATTAACTTCTGGATAATTCACTTAAGTCATATTTTTAGCAATAACTACTTAGAACCATTAATGTTGCGNTAAAAAATAAATTAATTTAAAAAGATAGTGTGAGATTTCTTTTGGTACCACAGGTACCTTTCTTTCAGTATCTCATTTTCATTTCTTAACTCCTCTATGATTTAATGATCATCTTATTTTGCCTTTCTGCATAATTTAATTTATACATTTAGCATGAACTATATTTCTTAGCATGAACTATATTTCTTAGCATTAACTTCTGGATAATTCACTTAATTCATATTTTTAGCAATAACTACTTAGAACCATTAGTGTTGCATGAGAAACAAGACAGAGAAGATTCATATTCCAGTGAAAAACTGCAATATACAGTAAGAAAAACATATACTAATACATAATCAAATAAGTGATGAAGATAATTTCAGTTAGGAATAACTTACAAGAAGAAAATAAAAGATGATCATGACGTGTATGAAAAGACAAATTAGTTTGTAGAAACTCTTTTCTGTAGGAATTCATCTCTGAGGAAATAATATTTGAATTGAGACATTCACCACAGAAAGATCTATGTGGCAAAATGGGCTAATCAGAAATGCATATAGCACGTTGAAGAAACAAAGGATGGTGTGATTGGACCATGGTGAACAAGATGGCTGTGATATGACCTGAGGATGAAGAATTAGGCAGCCTTTAGGACCTGTCATGCCTGGGAGCTAGTAGAGTATAGATTAAACCCACATTCAACATCAATCCATGGAGGATTTTACATAATACATAAAAAACTATGATTGGCATTTTTTAAAGATCACACTGATTTCTCCTTGGAGAATAAATTTAAAAGGACAAGAGTAAAGACAAGACGACTCATGTGTGCAGTTTACAAAGGAGAAAACAGCTGTTTGTAATATACTATGAGTAGAAAAGATGAAAAGAAGGGGATGGATCAATGGTGTTCATAGTTACAGATAGACTTAATGAGAGGTCAGGTGTGGATGCTCAGGAACATGGAAGGGTTAACAACCATTTCATTTTGGTCTTGACCTTTTGTGGGAGAACAGTGAGAAATGGAAGATTTGGGGGATGAGTTTTGTTTTGTGTACATTTGATGTCTCACTACTCAAGTGTCATGGGTTTACACATCTTCGATTTTCTTTCCCAATTCAATTTAACTATCTGCAAACAAATTGAGAAGTTAGTATACTTCTGGTAAGAAATAAGAATTTCTAAATAAGATTTTTGCCCCTTCCTGGTCTCCAAGATTACAGTTTAGAGGAGGCAGACATAAAGGTTAACAATCATCAACACTTCTATGCATTTATAAAGCGCCATGCAAAAGGTTACTGCCAACTCTTCTAGAACTTACCCAACAGTAAAGAAGTGTCAAATGATTTTTCCCTCACATTTTCTCCCTCAGCCTCATCCATGTATTTCTCTGGCCTCTACTACCACTCTCACTTCATGTGCCTTTATGATTTCAGGTAAACCTTAATTTGAAACTAGAAGTATAATGTTAGCCACATATGAAAGCCACATACAGTAAGTTTTATAGTGACCACATTAAAAATGTAAAGTAGCTCAAATTAACTTAATATATTTCATTTAACATAATTTAAAAAACATGTAATCAGTATAAAAAAGGTAAATTAGATACTTCACTTTTCAACCTGTACTACTTTTATTCTGTAATAAATTCCAACTCAGATGTGCATTTTACACTTAAAACTCATTTCACTTTGATTATTCACATTTCAGCTGTTTAATAGCCCCATATGGCTAGACACTATTACTGTATTGAATGATAGAGATCTAGAATTTTGGGACCATGCAAAGTTAATGAAAATATTAGTAGTTCATGTAGAAGATACTGTTCAAACAGTACTGCTATTTGACTATCTAAGGATAACAATTTACAGGATGGTACAAATCACATANAGACACTATTACTGTATTGAATGATAGAGATCTAGAATTTTGGGACCATGCAAAGTTAATGAAAATATTAGTAGTTCATGTAGAAGATACTGTTCAAACAGCACTGCTATTTGACTATCTCAGGATAACAATTTACTGGATGGTACAAATCACATGAAAATATCAAGGAAATTATATGTCAATGACTCTGTTGAGATACTATGTGATACTAGTTTGAAGAATAAATTATAAGAAGAGAGCTGTATATAACAAAGGAGAGAGAGCTGTGAATCAAACAGGAAAGTGATTGAAGAATAGCCAACAGACAGTATTATAAAAGTGTTGAAGTCAAGCATTCCAAGCTGTCCAGAGATCTAGCTAAGCATTAATTACTCTGTAAAACAGATTTTTCAACATAAACTAATCAACTTTCTATTGGAAGAAGATGCTAAAATCAAAGCAGTAAAGTTAATACTTGGTTTCAAAGTTTCAAAGGACAAGGTGTGTCTCTTATTGGGGGCAAATGCACTTGAAGACTTTTAAGTTGAAGCCAGTGCTCATTTATCATTCTGAAAATTATAGGGCTCTTAAGAGTTATGCCAAATCCACTCTACATATGCTCCACAAAGAAACGACAACACCTGGATGATGGCACATCTATCTACAACATGGTTTATTGAATACTTTAAGCCCCCTGTTGAAACCTATTCCTGGGTGTGGGGGGCAGATTCTTTTCAAAATATTCTGTTCATTGGCAATATATCTGGTCATTTAAGAGATCTCATGAAGATATTCAACTGGATTAATTTTGTTTTCATGCCTGCTAATACAACATCTATTCTGCAGCCCATAGATTAAGGGTTAATTTCAACATTCAAGTCTCATTATGTAAGAAATACATTTTGTAAGGCTATAGCTGCCATAGACAGTGATTCCTCTGGGATCTAAGCAAAGTAAATGGAAAATCTTTTAGAAAGAATTTGTCATTCTGGATGCCATTAAGAGCAATTTTTTTACATAGGAAGAGGTCAAAATATCAACCTTAATATAGTTGGGAGGAAGATGATTCTGAGCATCACAGATGACTTTGAGGGGTTCAAGACTTCAGTGGAAGTAGAAATATTTTAGTGGTAGAAGCATCAGGAAAACTAGAATTAGAATTATATCCTGAAGATGTGACTGAACTGCCACAATCTCATGATAAACTTTCACATATTAGGAGTTGCTTCTTATGGATGAGCAAAGAAAGTTTCTTGAGAAAAAAGCTACTCCTGATAAAGATGCTGTGAAAGTGTTGAAATGACAGCAAATAATATAGGATGTTACATACATTTCATTTGATAAATCAGTGGCGGGTTTGAGAGGAATGACTCCAATTATAGAGGGAGTTCTCCTGTGGGTAAAATGCTATCAAATCACATTGCACAGAAATTTACAGATAAATCATTTTTGAGAAGAGTCAATCTATGTGGCAAACTTCACTATTGTCTTATTTTAAGAAATTGCCTTAGCCACCCCAAACTTCAGCAGCCACCACTCTGATCAGTCAAGGTCCATTAACTTCTAGGCATCACCTCCACCAGCAAAATGATTACCTGTGACTGCAGCCATGAAATTAGAAGACGCTTACTCCTTGGAAGAAAAGTTATGACCAACCTAGACAGCTTATTCAAAAGCAGAGACATTACTTTGCTGACTAAGGTCCGTTTCGTCAAGGCTATGATTTTTCCTGTGGTCATGTATGGATGTGAGAGTTGGACTGTGAAGAAGGCTGAGCACTGAAGAATTGATGCTTTTGAACTGTGGTACTGGAGAAGACTCTTGAGAGTCCCTTGGACTGCAAGGACATCCAACCAGTCCATTCTGAAGGAGATCAACCCTGGGATTTCTTTGGAAGGAATGATGCTGAAGCTGAAACTCCAGTACTTTGGCCACCTCATGTGAAGAGTTGACTCATTGGAAAAGACTCTGATGCTGGGAGGGATTGAGGGCAGGAGGAGAAGGGGATGACAGCGGATGAGATGGGTGGATGGCATCACTGACTCGACGGACATGAGTCTGAGTGAACTCCGAGAGATGGTAATGAACAGGTAGCCTGGTGTGCTGTGATTCATGGGGTCGCAAAGAGTCGGACACGACTGAGTGACTGAACTGAACTCTGAAAGCTCAGATGGTGGTTAGCATCTTTTAGGAATGAAATAACTTCTTAAATTATTACTTTTTTTTAGACAAAATGCTATTCTCATGGTATAGTGTAAATCTTTTATATGCACTGGAAAATCCACAAATTTGTGTGACTCTGTTTATTGTGACATCATGGTGGTCTGAAATGGAGCCCTCAATACTTCCATGGTATGCCTATATATAAGGGCATCTGGTCCTAGAACTCAGAGCTTCCATTTAGATAGCTCCTGGACCAACAGGAACAAAGTGGTTCATTATGGAAAAGATCTGTGGATTACTGGAGACTGGCTTTGGTTGTGTGTAGAGTAGTGCAGACTTCTGGAAAATAAGCATTTATTAACAGGAAACTTCGGAGGTAAACTGTATCCATCAATTATATAAAGTATTCTATATGAATTATCCTTGTTCTGGAAAATGAAGACATGGTTTAGGGAATAAAGCCCCTCAGCTCTTTCCCTTATGCTCAGATGTTCCAATCTGAACCATATCTAAGCCCATTTACAGATAATCAAAGAAAAATTGCCCACCTTATTTTGTTCCCCTTGTCAATGCTATGGTTCCATAGACAACACTTTGTTGCCATGTCCTTAGTGACAATGAAAATTTACTAAACGGTGGTCTAGTTTGACACTCTTGGCCAGAGTGACTCAGCTTGTTCCCTCTTGGCCAGAAGGATCACACTGATTCTTAAAAATTGCAGTAAAGTTAATTATTATTCTTATTCAGTTGGGTTGTTTTCTTTATGAAGACTCTGAGTTATTTGTTCAAAATAAAATCCAATTGTCAGAACACATTGGGAGCACTGAGTCTGGGGGAAAAATGAAACATGATGTTTTTATTGTTCCTCATTGATTTNGTGCAGTTTACAAAGGAGAAAACAGCTGTTTGTAATATACTATGAGTAGAAAAGATGAAAAGAAGGGGATGGATCAATGGTGTTCATAGTTACAGATAGACTTAATGAGAGGTCAGGTGTGGATGCTCAGGAACATGGAGGGGTTAACAATCATTTCATTTTGGTCTTGACCTTTTGTGGGAGAACAGTGAGAAATGGAAGATTTGGGGGATGAGTTTTGTTTTGTGTACATTTGATGTCTCACTACTCAAGTGTCATGGGTTTACACATCTTCGATTTTCTTTCCCAATTCAATTTAACTATCTGCAAACAAATTGAGAAGTTAGTATACTTCTGGTAAGAAATAAGAATTTCTAAATAAGATTTTTGCCCCTTCCTGGTCTCCAAGATTACAGTTTAGAGGAGGCAGACATAAAGGTTAACAATCATCAACACTTCTATGCATTTATAAAGCGCCATGCAAAAGGTTACTGCCAACTCTTCTAGAACTTACCCAACAGTAAAGAAGTGTCAAATGATTTTTCCCTCACATTTTCTCCCTCAGCCTCATCCATGTATTTCTCTGGCCTCTACTACCACTCTCACTTCATGTGCCTTTATGATTTCAGGTAAACCTTAATTTGAAACTAGAAGTATAATGTTAGCCACATATGAAAGCCACATACAGTAAGTTTTATAGTGACCACATTAAAAATGTAAAGTAGCTCAAATTAACTTAATATATTTCATTTAACATAATTTAAAAAACATGTAATCAGTATAAAAAAGGTAAATTAGATACTTCACTTTTCAACCTGTACTACTTTTATTCTGTAATAAATTCCAACTCAGATGTGCATTTTACACTTAAAACTCATTTCACTTTGATTATTCACATTTCAGCTGTTTAATAGCCCCATATGGCTAGACACTATTACTGTATTGAATGATAGAGATCTAGAATTTTGGGACCATGCAAAGTTAATGAAAATATTAGTAGTTCATGTAGAAGATACTGTTCAAACAGTACTGCTATTTGACTATCTAAGGATAACAATTTACAGGATGGTACAAATCACATAAAAATATCAAGGAAATTATATGTCAATGACTCTGTTGAGATACTATGTGATACTAGTTTGAAGAATAAATTATAAGAAGAGAGCTGTATATAACAAAGGAGAGATAGCCGTGAATCAAACAGGAAAGTGATTGAAGAATAGCCAACAGACAGTATTACAAAAGTGTTGAAGTCAAGCATTCCAAGCTATCCAGAGATCTAGCTAAGCATTAATTACTCTGCAAAACAGATTTTTCAACATAAACTAATCAACTTTCTATTGGAAGAAGATGCTAAAATCAAAGCAGTAAAGTTAATACTTGGTTTCAAAGTTTCAAAGGACAAGGTGTGTCTCTTATTGGGGGCAAATGCACTTGAAGACTTTTAAGTTGAAGCCAGTGCTCATTTATCATTCTGAAAATTATAGGGCTCTTAAGAGTTATGCCAAATCCACTCTACATATGCTCCACAAAGAAACGACAACACCTGGATGATGGCACATCTATCTACAACATGGTTTATTGAATACTTTAAGCCCCCTGTTGAAACCTATTCCTGGGTGTGGGGGGCAGATTCCTTTCAAAATATTCTGTTCATTGGCAATATATCTGGTCATTTAAGAGATCTCATGAAGATATTCAACTGGATTAATTTTGTTTTCATGCCTGCTAATACAACATCTATTCTGCAGCCCATAGATTAAGGGTTAATTTCAACATTCAAGTCTCATTATGTAAGAAATACATTTTGTAAGGCTATAGCTGCCATAGACAGTGATTCCTCTGGGATCTAAGCAAAGTAAATGGAAAATCTTTTAGAAAGAATTTGTCATTCTGGATGCCATTAAGAGCAATTTTTTTACATAGGAAGAGGTCAAAATATCAACCTTAATATAGTTGGGAGGAAGATGATTCTGAGCATCACAGATGACTTTGAGGGGTTCAAGACTTCAGTGGAAGTAGAAATATTTTAGTGGTAGAAGCATCAGGAAAACTAGAATTAGAATTATATCCTGAAGATGTGACTGAACTGCCACAATCTCATGATAAACTTTCACATATTAGGAGTTGCTTCTTATGGATGAGCAAAGAAAGTTTCTTGAGAAAAAAGCTACTCCTGATAAAGATGCTGTGAAAGTGTTGAAATGACAGCAAATAATATAGGATGTTACATACATTTCATTTGATAAATCAGTGGCGGGTTTGAGAGGAATGACTCCAATTATAGAGGGAGTTCTCCTGTGGGTAAAATGCTATCAAATCACATTGCACAGAAATTTACAGATAAATCATTTTTGAGAAGAGTCAATCTATGTGGCAAACTTCACTATTGTCTTATTTTAAGAAATTGCCTTAGCCACCCCAAACTTCAGCAGCCACCACTCTGATCAGTCAAGGTCCATTAACTTCTAGGCATCACCTCCACCAGCAAAATGATTACCTGTGACTGCAGCCATGAAATTAGAAGACGCTTACTCCTTGGAAGAAAAGTTATGACCAACCTAGACAGCTTATTCAAAAGCAGAGACATTACTTTGCTGACTAAGGTCCGTTTCGTCAAGGCTATGATTTTTCCTGTGGTCATGTATGGATGTGAGAGTTGGACTGTGAAGAAGGCTGAGCACTGAAGAATTGATGCTTTTGAACTGTGGTACTGGAGAAGACTCTTGAGAGTCCCTTGGACTGCAAGGACATCCAACCAGTCCATTCTGAAGGAGATCAACCCTGGGATTTCTTTGGAAGGAATGATGCTGAAGCTGAAACTCCAGTACTTTGGCCACCTCATGTGAAGAGTTGACTCATTGGAAAAGACTCTGATGCTGGGAGGGATTGAGGGCAGGAGGAGAAGGGGATGACAGCGGATGAGATGGGTGGATGGCATCACTGACTCGACGGACATGAGTCTGAGTGAACTCCGAGAGATGGTAATGAACAGGTAGCCTGGCGTGCTGCGATTCATGGGGTCGCAAAGAGTCGGACACGACTGAGTGACTGAACTGAACTCTGAAAGCTCAGATGGTGGTTAGCATCTTTTAGGAATGAAATAACTTCTTAAATTATTACCTTTTTTTTAGACAAAATGCTATTCTCATGGTATAGTGTAAATCTTTTATATGCACTGGAAAATCCACAAATTTGTGTGACTCTGTTTATTGTGACATCATGGTGGTCTGAAATGGAGCCCTCAATACTTCCATGGTATGCCTATATATAAGGGCATCTGGTCCTAGAACTCAGAGCTTCCATTTAGATAGCTTCTGGACCAACAGGAACAAAGTGGTTCATTATGGAAAAGATCTGTGGATTACTGGAGACTGTTTGGCTTTGGTTGTGTGTAGAGTAGTGCAGACTTCTGGAAAATAAGCATTTATTAACAGGAAACTTCGGAGGTAAACTGTATCCATCAATTATATAAAGTATTCTATATGAATTATCCTTGTTCTGGAAAATGAAGACATGGTTTAGGGAATAAAGCCCCTCAGCTCTTTCCCTTATGCTCAGATGTTCCAGTCTGAACCATATCTAAGCCCATTTACAGATAATCAAAGAAAAATTGCCCACCTTATTTTGTTCCCCTTGTCAATGCTATGGTTCCATAGACAACACTTTGTTGCCATGTCCTTAGTGACAATGAAAATTTACTAAACGGTGGTCTAGTTTGACACTCTTGGCCAGAGTGACTCAGCTTGTTCCCTCTTGGCCAGAAGGATCACACTGATTCTTAAAAATTGCAGTAAAGTTAATTATTATTCTTATTCAGTTGGGTTGTTTTCTTTATGAAGACTCTGAGTTATTTGTTCAAAATAAAATCCAATTGTCAGAACACATTGGGAGCACTGAGTCTGGGGGAAAAATGAAACATGATGTTTTTATTGTTCCTCATTGATTTCTTCCCTCTGGTGAGATGATCACTTCAACACAGCTTTTCACATTATTTTTATAAAAGCTTTTTTGAGATAACATATCGGGATTCTTTATAAAAATAAAGTCTAAGTTGTGATTATGCTTAATCTTGCTGTTCTATAAGATGCATGACTTAATAACATATACAAATTGCAGGATGAAGAATAGTACAATTGTAGGAAATAATATACTTTCTGGAAGCAAAAGCTCTATATCAGTTCAACATGCTGTGTAGGAAGACAATATTGTTTTCAGTTTTGGAGAAGAGCCATTTTGTATGAAGAAAAGTGAAAATAAAAGAAATTCTCTGTAAAGTTTACTCATAGGATGACATTCAACAAAGCAGTTCAATAAAATATGCTTAAACTAAAACAAAGACAAAGAAACTCTTTTAGTTACACTTAAATTTTCAAAAATGTCTCATATTTGTGCTATTGTGTATAGGTGAGCAATTTCAATAGCTTTTCTGTTTATATTAAGAAGCAATAACTGTATTTGATCATAATTTTAATAAATGAATAAAATTTTCAATAAAATAAGTTTATTTTATTACGGGAAATCTATAACAGTTTACAGATACTAAAACTTTCAATTAGCTTTATTCTCAGAAGCTAAGTAGAGATTATCTTCATGTTCAATTATCCAAATTTTTCCGGATTATTTTTAACACTATTGTCCTAATTAAGGCTGATTATACTTAACACAAATTTAAAATAATTGGTCTTTTCCTAATTAAGGCTGATTAGTCAACATAAATTTAAACTAATTGGTCATCCTCACTTGCTGTGTGTTTTATTGTGATATTTTTCTCCTTCCTGTTGAGATTTTTCACATCCCGCAGCTCCTCAGTGCTTACTAGAGAAGTAGCTGATGGCTGAGAATAGCTGGTATTGTTCTATCTGGCCACAGAAATTTTTATTTGGAAGGCTGGAATCCCTGATGGCTGTGACATCCTTGTTAACAGATAAGTCTGGAAATATTAAATTTCACCATATATTGAAAGTATACATAACAAATGTCTTAACCCCAGTCCTCCTATANGGAAGGCTGGAATCCCTGATGGCTGTGACATCCTTGTTAACAGATAAGTCTGGAAATATTAAATTTCACCATATATTGAAAGTATACATAACAAATGTCTTAACTCCAGTCCTCCTATATCAGTTCAGTTGCTCAGTCATGTCCAACTCTTTGGGACCCCATGAATTGCAGCGCGCCAGGCCTCCCTGTCCATCACTAGCTCCTGGAGTCCACTCAAACCCATGTCCATCAAGTCGGTGATGCCATCCAACCATCTCATCCTCTGTCGTCCCCTTCTCCTCCTGGCCTCAAGCTTTCTCAACATCAAAGTCTTTTCCAATGAGTCAGCTCTTCGCATGAGGTGGCCAGAGTATTGGAGTTTCAGCTTTAGCATCATTCCTTCCAAAGAACATCCAGCGCTAATCTCCTTTAAGATGGACTGGTTGGATGTCCTTGCAGTCCAAGGGACTCTCAAGAGTCTTCTCCAACAACACAGTTCAAAAGCATCGATTGTCTCTCAGCTTTTCTTATAATCTAACTGTCACATCCATACATGACCACTGGAAAAACCATAGCATTGACTAGATGGACCTTTGTTGGCAAAGTAATGTCTCACTTTTTTAATATGCTGTCTAGGTTGGTCATAACTTTCCTTCTAAGGAGTAAGTGTCTTTTAATTTCACGGCTGCAATCACCATCTGCCCTGATTTTGGAGCCCAGAAAAATAAATCAGCCACTGTTTTCACTATTTCCCCATCTCTTTGTCATGAAGTGTTGTGTCCTCCTATATATATTATTAATTTTAATTTTTAATATTTTATACTTTAAATTTTTATTTTTATATTTGTATATAAGCATTTTTTTAAAATTTAGTGATTATGAAACTTAAAAATCACTGGAACAGTTGTCATAATATTAATGCAATATCATTCACTGGCGATATCAGGTAGGGCAAAATTTTAAAATTTTTCTAAATGTCAGTTTATTGACATTTAAGATGGGGTTTAAAAAGTAACTGCTACATAGGAGCACCACAATATATAAGACAAAGACTAACAAGCATGAAAGGGGAAATTAATAATGACAATAATAGTGGGAGACTTTAATACCCCACTCACACCTATGGACAGATCAACTAAACAGAAATTAACAAAGAAACGCA
>SJYW01009662.1:531558-546377 GCA_006410735.1 Raphicerus campestris | reverse complement strand
TTGGAAATAAAAGCAAAAATAAACAAATGGGACCTAATTAAAATTAAAATCTTCTGCACAACAAAGGAAACTATAAGCATGGTGAAAAGACAGCCTTCACAATATGAGAAAATAATAGCAAATGAAGCACGTGACAGAGAATTAATCTTAAAAATATGCAAGCAACTCCTGCAGCTCAATTCCAGTAGAAAAAGACCCAATCAAAAAGTGGGCCAAAGAACTAAACAGACATTTCTCCAAAGAAGATATCCAGATGGCTAACAAACACATGAAAAGATGNAGAGAATTAATCTTAAAAACATGCAAGCAACTCCTGCAGCTCAATTCCAGAAGAAAAAGACCCAATCAAATAGTGGGCCAAAGAACTAAACAGACATTTCTCCAAAGAAGATATCCAGATGGCTAACAAACACATGAAAAGATGCTCAACATCACTCATTATCAGAGAAATGCAAATCAAAACCACAATGAAGTACCATTTCACACCAGTCAGAATGGCTGCTATCCAGATGTCTACAAGCAATACATGCTGGAGAGGGTGTGGAGTAAAGGGAACCGTCTTACACTGTTGGTGGGAATGCAAACTAGTGCAGCCATTATGGAGAACAGTATGGAGATTCCTTTAAAAACTGGAAATAGAACTGCCATATGACCTAGCAATCCCACTGCTGGGCATACACAGTGAGGAAACCAGAATTGAAAGAAAAACGTGTACCCCAATGTTCATTGCAGCACTGTTTATAATAGCCAGGACATGGAAGCAACTTAGATGTTCATCAGCAGGTGAATGAATAAGAAAGCTGTGGTAAACATACACGATGGAGTATTACTCAGACATTAAAAAGAATACATTTGAATCAGTTCTAATGAGGTGGATGTAACTGGAGCCTATTATACAGAGAGAAGCAAGCCAGAAAGAAAAACATCAGTACAGTATATTAATGCATATATATGGAATTTAGAAAGATGGTAACAATAACCCTGTAAGCGAGAAAGCAAAAGAGATACAGATGTATAGAACAGTCTTTTGGACTCTGTGGGAGAGGGCAAGTGTGGGATGATATGGGAGAATGGCATTAAAACATAAATTATCACATGTGAAACGAATTGCCATCCAGATTCGATGCATGATACATGGTGCTTCAGGCTGGTGCTCTGGGATGACCCAGAGTAATGAGATAGGGTAGGAGGTGGGAGGGGGTTTCAGGATGGGAAACTCATGTATACCCATGGCAGAGTCATTCCAATGTATGGCAAAACCAGTACAATATTGTAGAGTAAAAAATAAACCTGAAAAATAAATAAAAAGATGGAATGCTAAAACAAAAGAAAAATGGGGAAATAAAAGATTTTATATTGTTATGAGTATACAGAAAAGATAATATAATATATGCTAAAACTTATCAGTATACTACACGTAGAAAGTGAGTAAAGAGAGTTAATCAAGTATAAGGAATATTCACAGAGGAAAATGACTTAAATGGTTCTTATATTTTAAGACAAAATAGTTGGTCAACGATCACAAATACTATGAGGAAGTTTTGGAGGTGGAAAGCCATTTGAGTTGGCCATTATATTCATGGTATATTTTACACTCAGCGAGACTTTCTTGATCATACCATGTGGAAATGACAGTGAATCAGTGAAGGACTGACATTCAGGTGATCATCATGAGATTTTGGTTTAAATTTAACATTTGGCTCTTTTACTTTTTTAATTCTTTATTATTCTTTGGGTGTGCTGTATTTTCATTGCTACACGCAGGTTTACACTAATTGTGGCCAGTGGGGTTTACTCTTTGCTGTGGTGTGTGGGCTTCTCATCGCAGTGAGTTCTGTTGTGATGCAAGGGCTCAGCAGTTGTGGTACATGGGCTTAACTGTTCCACAGCATGTGGGATCTTCCTGGATTAACAAGGGAACCTGTGTCCCTTGTATTGCAGGAGAATTCTTAACCACTGGAGAACTAGGGAAGTCCCTCAGGAGATCCTTTATCAGAGACAGAAGCATATACCCAAGTTAGATCCACTTGGGAAATGGTTACTCCACCTGAAGAAGTTGTGATATTTCCATTTCAACCCCTTAATTAGTGTTCCATGTTTTGAAGTTTTCTAGAAGAAAACCAATTGTAATATTAAGATACTTTTAGAATGAAAATCTGAAAATAAAGTTTTGAAAGACTGTCAAATCAGTGTTGCTAAATTTGTTCTGCACAGTAAACTCTACACTGTTACTTTATTTCAAGTTAAAAAATTGTTCTTAAAAAATTCTACAGTCCAAATTTAATATAATTGCTCTAATTGCTTGTAAGATTTATGTTTATTCATAATGTTTTATATTAGTTTTGATTTAAATATTTGAACTGAATTTAAACAAGGGAAGTACTGAAGAATGCATTAATTTTTTTAAAAAGTTGTCTAACTACTAACCTGTAATTTGATTATTGGCTCTAGTCACCATTATTATGTTTGAACAGTATGAAATCAACAGTACTAACGTGGAATATGTTTAAGCTGAATGGTAAAATTTTCTAGATCATAGGTCTTCTTAATAGACTAAAATACAGATTTAGGAATTAGGAAACTATATTTTTAACATATATAGCCACACTATGATATTAAATGTACCTTTAAAGTACAACCACTCTAGAAATGGCTTGAAAATTCTTGTAAAGTGAAACACACACTTACTAAAACACTCACAAATCTCATTTTTAGATATTTAACCAAGAGGAATGAAACATGTTCAAACAAAAATCTTCCCACAAATTTCGGAGTTCCTCAATTTGTTATCATCAAAACTGGAAAAATCCTTCAGTGGGTTAAATAAATAAACTGTGATAAATCCATGAAATGAAATATTTATTCAGCAGTGAAAAGGAATAAGCTAATGAAACATGCATCAGCGTGCACGAATCTCCACTACAATATGTTAAATGAAAAGGCCAGATTTAAAAAGCTGCATTTACATAATTCCAGTTAGATGACATTCTTGAAAAGGGAAAAGAAAAACTGTATGAAGAGAGAATACATAAAAACAAATCAGTGGTTATTACAAGATGGACGTGAGGATAATGGTTGAAACATAAAGAGGCAGAATGAAATATTTTGAAAAGGTAGAACAATTCTCTATCTTAGCTGTGATGCTAGCTACACTTCAGTGTATGTTTTCAAAATACACAACACTGTACATCAAAATGAATGCTTTACTATATGGAAATTAGACTTTAAAAACCATTTTTCTCTAAAATTATCACATCAACTACTAAATGATCTATCATAAAGTATATATTTAGACACATATTTTAAAAAGATCAATTTAATATAACAGATATGTAAAGATTTTATACCAGTGAATACAAATTTGTGGTCATTATATTAAAGGTACATAAACTATTGTTTAAGAAACCAAGGTTGCAACACAGCAGAAAGTAGAAACTTTGCAGTTAGAAGGAAATGAATCTAATACGTAGTTCCAAAATATAGTTGCTGTAAGTCATCAAACAAAATATACTGCCTTTGGGGGACTTGGTTTCCTTGGAAATGGCATTAAAATACTCACTTGCTTTGTTTATTAGAATAATTAAATGAGATAATGCTATCTGAAAACCTAACGATTTTTTCCTTAAAAAAATTATTTCCTTCCTTTTCTTGAACAGTGTTTTCTGAAGCAATTTCAAAGTCCCAGGGGTTTCTAAGTTATTGGCAATTTCTGCATATGTTTTCAAAAAGGCCCAGAAATTTGGGCTAACATACACTATATATACCTAAAATGTAATAAAAGGACACAGTTTGCTCAAATTAAATATAATTATTGACAAAATTCATTTAGCTACTTGTATTGATATTTTATCCTTTAAGACCAATATGATTAAGTAGCTTTTGACTTGAAGGTAATACTTATACATTCCTTATATATTCCTTATATATTCCTGAGTATAAGCTCAGGAACGGAAATTTAAATTTATACTTTCAGTGACTACACATAATCATAAACAGATTTTTTGTCTCAAATTTTTTTTGTGAAACTGAATTATTTGTTTTAAAAGGAAAAGGACCACTAAATTTGCTTAAATATTGTAAGTAGAAATATATATTTTCCTTAGAAAAAAAATAATTATATAATACTTAAAGCACTGCATCCAGGGAGTGAGAAATGTTCAGAAGAGGAGAGAAATGGTAGGAGATAAAGTCAAGGAGCAATAAGAAAGACTCAGATCGTGTTGGACATCGGTGGCCATTTTAATTCATTTGTCTGTATCTCTTGGAGACACTGGAAGCCATTGTATTAGAGACATTTCAGCAAATGAGAGATACTGTTTGTTTATTCATTTATTTATTATCACACCATATGCCATGTTACAAATAGATTATAGAGGAAGAACAAAAATCAGAAAGGCCTGTTAGGAGACTGCCATAGTAATTTGGGTGAGAGAAAGTTGTGCCTTGACCAGGAAGGCATACACAATCACTTAAAGGGTTACTGAGGGTAAAACTACATGGACTCAATAGGGAAAGGTTTTGCAGTGTTATATATGAATAAGTGCTTGATATGAGAGAGAATGTAGGGGAAATTAAGAGAATAGAGAAATATAAGGATAAAAGATAAAGATATTTTTATCTCCCTATAAAGATAGGAGTCATTAAAATATTAAATGTTTACATGTAGATAAGTAACAAAAAAATAAGACAAGGGATTCTAATGCTTCCCTGGTGGCTCAAATGGTAAAGAATCTTCCTGAAATGGGGAGATCTGGGTTCAATCCCTGCATTGGGAAGACTTCTGGAGAAGGGAATGGCAACCCAGTCCAGGATTCTTCTCTGGAAAATTCCATGGACAGTGGAGCCTGGAGAGCTACAGTCCATGGGTTGCAAAGAGTCAGACTCAACTGAATGACTAGCATATGCACACACAAGACATATTTTGCCATAAAGGAGAATTAAAGATATGCAGAACAAGCTTTACACCAGATGTCACTTCAGGAGATCTGCCTACCACAATTAAAACTGATGGACTCTCTTGTCCATAATCATGGTTCCAGTTATGTCCACCTATATTTGTGGTCTGACTCCCATCAGTGTTGCCAGATTCATGAGCCATTAGGACAACCCAAAATGGGTTTGAGGATTATTCTGAGAATATAGAAAGTTTCCAGAAAGAAGTAGTGAAGTATGTTTTTCCCTGAAGATTTCCAGAGTGAGTTTTGCAAAAACTTTTGAATGTCTGTGAAAATACACTGAAAGATGTTCTGTTCTGTTTAGAGTTTAAACCCCTTGAGACCTGTAGGAATCGCTAACAAGCTCTTACTGTCTCCATTGCCATATCATTTTTAGAAAGACCAATTTGTTGCATCCGTGGGAAATGCATTCTACATACCTATCTCTGTTTTATGTTTCCTTTCTAATTTGTCTCACCATAGCCTGAACTATTGATGTGTTTTGGCCTTTATCTGGTAGAAATAGGAAAGTCAAGAGGTTCTGTCTGTTTCATATTTGGTTTTATGAAGTTTTCTAGTGAAAAGTTAAGGCTATTTACAGCTGTTATACTATACACCTATTGTAGCTATTTATGGTTAATCTAGAGATTTTAAACAAGTGGGTTATTTTGTATTTATAATATATCATAATTGTATATAAAGTATATCTCCGTTATTTCTATAACTTTTCTGTTTCATTTTAAACACTTGGATAAAAAGTAAAATGTGATACCAGGTTGATGAATTTTTTAAAGTTTAAAATAATAGAGGTATTCTATGTCATAATATAAAAAAATTTTAAGGAAGTGACCAGACAAAATTTTATAGCCTTAATTTTTTTTTGTCAAAAATTTAAAAATATAAATGAATGAAATTTCTAGCACAAAAAAGATGGACAAAGAAAAACAAGTGGAATGAAACAAGAAAAGAGTTAAGAATGAAGATAAAGACAAAAATCAATTAAGTAGAAACTGGAAAATAGCTAATATATAAATACAGAAAATTACATTTTTGGTAAAATTCACAAAAAGACAAATTATCTTATAACTTAAGGGAAAAATAAACCATAAATAATAAAAATAATAAAGGAAAAAGGGCACAGAAGTAGTCATTAAAATGGAATAACTTTTGTACATTTATTTCTGCAAAGAAAACCATGTCATCTACAAAGACAAGTTTTAAGTTTTCCTTTCTAATTTGAATGCATTAATACCAAAATTCTTTTTAAATCAGTATACAGATAGAGTTTCATCAATTTGATAAAATATCTACAAAAAACCCTACAGCTAACACAATTCTTAATGGTGAGAAACTTGAAACTTTCCCACTAAGACCAGGTACGAGGCAAATATGTCCACCTTACCACTACTTTTCCATATCATATGGAAGTTCTAGGCAATGCAATAAGAAAAGGAATTAAACTGTATTCAAATTAGAAAGGAAAACTTAGAACTGTCTTTGCAGGTGATATGTTTTTCTTTGTAGAAATTCTGAAAAAAAAAAAAANTATCAGTATACTACACGTAGAAAGTGAGTAAAGAGAGTTAATCAAGTATAAGGAATATTCACAGAGGAAAATGACTTAAATGGTTCTTATATTTTAAGACAAAATAGTTGGTCAACGATCACAAATACTATGAGGAAGTTTTGGAGGTGGAAAGCCATTTGAGTTGGCCATTATATTCATGGTATATTTTACACTCAGCGAGACTTTCTTGATCATACCATGTGGAAATGACAGTGAATCAGTGAAGGACTGACACTCAGGTGATCATCATGAGATTTTTGTTTAAATTTAACATTTGGCTCTTTTACTTTTTTAATTCTTTATTATTCTTTGGGTGTGCTGTATTTTCATTGCTACACGCAGGTTTACACTAATTGTGGCCAGTGGGGTTTACTCTTTGCTGTGGTGTGTGGGCTTCTCATCGCAGTGAGTTCTGTTGTGATGCAAGGGCTCAGCAGTTGTGGTACATGGGCTTAACTGTTCCACAGCATGTGGGATCTTCCTGGATTAACAAGGGAACCTGTGTCCCTTGTATTGCAGGAGAATTCTTAACCACTGGAGAACTAGGGAAGTCCCTCAGGAGATCCTTTATCAGAGACAGAAGCATATACCCAAGTTAGATCCACTTGGGAAATGGTTACTCCACCTGAAGAAGTTGTGATATTTCCATTTCAACCCCTTAATTAGTGTTCCATGTTTTGAAGTTTTCTAGAAGAAAACCAATTGTAATATTAAGATACTTTTAGAATGAAAATCTGAAAATAAAGTTTTGAAAGACTGTCAAATCAGTGTTGCTAAATTTGTTCTGCACAGTAAACTCTACACTGTTACTTTATTTCAAGTTAAAAAATTGTTCTTAAAAAATTCTACAGTCCAAATTTAATATAATTGCTCTAATTGCTTGTAAGATTTATGTTTATTCATAATGTTTTATATTAGTTTTGATTTAAATATTTGAACTGAATTTAAACAAGGGAAGTACTGAAGAATGCATTAATTTTTTTAAAAAGTTGTCTAACTACTAACCTGTAATTTGATTATTGGCTCTAGTCACCATTATTATGTTTGAACAGTATGAAATCAACAGTACTAACGTGGAATATGTTTAAGCTGAATGGTAAAATTTTCTAGATCATAGGTCTTCTTAATAGACTAAAATACAGATTTAGGAATTAGGAAACTATATTTTTAACATATATAGCCACACTATGATATTAAATGTACCTTTAAAGTACAACCACTCTAGAAATGGCTTGAAAATTCTTGTAAAGTGAAACACACACTTACTAAAACACTCACAAATCTCATTTTTAGATATTTAACCAAGAGGAATGAAACATGTTCAAACAAAAATCTTCCCACAAATTTCAGAGTTCCTCAATTTGTTATCATCAAAACTGGAAAAATCCTTCAGTGGGTTAAATAAATAAACTGTGATAAATCCATGAAATGAAATATTTATTCAGCAGTGAAAAGGAATAAGCTAATGAAACATGCATCAGCGTGCACGAATCTCCACTACAATATGTTAAATGAAAAGGCCAGATTTAAAAAGCTGCATTTACATAATTCCAGTTAGATGACATTCTTGAAAAGGGAAAAGAAAAACTGTATGAAGAGAGAATACATAAAAACAAATCAGTGGTTATTACAAGATGGACGTGAGGATAATGGTTGAAACATAAAGAGGCAGAATGAAATATTTTGAAAAGGTAGAACAATTCTCTATCTTAGCTGTGATGCTAGCTACACTTCAGTGTATGTTTTCAAAATACACAACACNAGAATACATAAAAACAAATCAGTGGTTATTACAAGATGGACGTGAGGATAATGGTTGAAACATAAAGAGGCAGAATGAAATATTTTGAAAAGGTAGAACAATTCTCTATCTTAGCTGTGATGCTAGCTACACTTCAGTGTATATTTTCAAAATACACAACACTGTACATCAAAATGAATGTTTTACTATATGGAAATTAGACTTTAAAAACCATTTTTCTCTAAAATTATCACATCAACTACTAAATGATCTATCATAAAGTATATATTTAGACACATATTTTAAAAAGATCAATTTAATATAACAGATATGTAAAGATTTTATACCAGTGAATACAAATTTGTGGTCATTATATTAAAGGTACATAAACTATTGTTTAAGAAACCAAGGTTGCAACACAGCAGAAAGTAGAAACTTTGCAGTTAGAAGGAAATGAATCTAATACGTAGTTCCAAAATATAGTTGCTGTAAGTCATCAAACAAAATATACTGCCTTTGGGGGACTTGGTTTCCTTGGAAATGGCATTAAAATACTCACTTGCTTTGTTTATTAGAATAATTAAATTAGATAATGCTATCTGAAAACCTAACGATTTTTTCCTTAAAAAAATTATTTCCTTCCTTTTCTTGAACAGTGTTTTCTGAAGCAATTTCAAAGTCCCAGGGGTTTCTAAGTTATTGGCAATTTCTGCATATGTTTTCAAAAAGGCCCAGAAATTTGGGCTAACATACACTATATATACCTAAAATGTAATAAAAGGACACAGTTTGCTCAAATTAAATATAATTATTGACAAAATTCATTTAGCTACTTGTATTGATATTTTATCCTTTAAGACCAATATGATTAAGTAGCTTTTGACTTGAAGGTAATACTTATACATTCCTTATATATTCCTTATATATTCCTGAGTATAAGCTCAGGAACGGAAATTTAAATTTATACTTTCAGTGACTACACATAATCATAAACAGATTTTTTGTCTCAAATTTTTTTTGTGAAACTGAATTATTTGTTTTAAAAGGAAAAGGACCACTAAATTTGCTTAAATATTGTAAGTAGAAATATATATTTTCCTTAGAAAAAAAATAATTATATAATACTTAAAGCACTGCATCCAGGGAGTGAGAAATGTTCAGAAGAGGAGAGAAATGGTAGGAGATAAAGTCAAGGAGCAATAAGAAAGACTCAGATCGTGTTGGACATCAGTGGCCATTTTAATTCATTTGTCTGTATCTCTTGGAGACACTGGAAGCCATTGTATTAGAGACATTTCAGCAAATGAGAGATACTGTTTGTTTATTCATTTATTTATTATCACACCATATGCCATGTTACAAATAGATTATAGAGGAAGAACAAAAATCAGAAAGGCCTGTTAGGAGACTGCCATAGTAATTTGGGTGAGAGAAAGTTGTGCCTTGACCAGGAAGGCATACACAATCACTTAAAGGGTTACTGAGGGTAAAACTACATGGACCCAATAGGGAAAGGTTTTACAGTGTTATATATGAATAAGTGCTTGATATGAGAGAGAATGTAGGGGAAATTAAGAGAATAGAGAAATATAAGGATAAAAGATAAAGATATTTTTATCTCCCTATAAAGATAGGAGTCATTAAAATATTAAATGTTTACATGTAGATAAGTAACAAAAAAGAAAAATAAGACAAGGGATGCTAATGCTTCCCTGGTGGCTCAAATGGTAAAGAATCTGCCTGAAATGGGGAGATCTGGGTTCAATCCCTGCATTGGGAAGACTTCTGGAGAAGGGATTTGCAACCCAGTCCAGGATTCTTCTCTGGAAAATTCCATGGACAGTGGAGCCTGGAGAGCTACAGTCCATGGGTTGCAAAGAGTCAGACTCAACTGAATGACTAGCATATGCACACACAAGACATATTTTGCCATAAAGGAGAATTAAAGATATGCAGAACAAGCTTTACACCAGATGTCACTTCAGGAGATCTGCCTACCACAATTAAAACTGATGGACTCTCTTGTCCATAATCATGGTTCCAGTTATGTCCACCTATCTTTGTGGTCTGACTCCCATCAGTGTTGCCAGATTCATGAGCCATTAGGACAACCCAAAATGGGTTTGAGGATTATTCTGAGAATATAGAAAGTTTCCAGAAAGAAGTAGTGAAGTATGTTTTTCCCTGAAGATTTCCAGAGTGAGTTTTGCAAAAACTTTTGAATGTCTGTGAAAATACACTGAAAGATGTTCTGTTCTGTTTAGAGTTTAAACCCCTTGAGACCTGTAGGAATCGCTAACAAGCTCTTACTGTCTCCATTGCCATATCATTTTTAGAAAGACCAATTTGTTGCATCCGTGGGAAATGCATTCTACATACCTATCTCTGTTTTATGTTTCCTTTCTAATTTGTCTCACCATAGCCTGAACTATTGATGTGTTTTGGCCTTTATCTGGTAGAAATAGGAAAGTCAAGAGGTTCTGTCTGTTTCATATTTGGTTTTATGAAGTTTTCTAGTGAAAAGTTAAGGCTATTTACAGCTGTTATACTATACACCTATTGTAGCTATTTATGGTTAATCTAGAGATTTTAAACAAGTGGGTTATTTTGTATTTATAATATATCATAATTGTATATAAAGTATATCTCCGTTATTTCTATAACTTTTCTGTTTCATTTTAAACACTTGGATAAAAAGTAAAATGTGATACCAGGTTGATGAATTTTTTAAAGTTTAAAATAATGGAGGTATTCTATGTCATAATATAAAAAAATTTTAAGGAAGTGACCAGACAAAATTTTATAGCCTTAATTTTTTTTTGTCAAAAATTTAAAAATATAAATGAATGAAATTTCTAGCACAAAAAAGATGGACAAAGAAAAACAAGTGGAATGAAACAAGAAAAGAGTTAAGAATGAAGATAAAGACAAAAATCAATTAAGTAGAAACTGGAAAATAGCTAATATATAAATACAGAAAATTACATTTTTGGTAAAATTCACAAAAAGACAAATTATCTTATAACTTAAGGGAAAAATAAACCATAAATAATAAAAATAATAAAGGAAAAAGGGCACAGAAGTAGTCATTAAAATGGAATAACTTTTGTACATTTATTTCTGCAAAGAAAACCATGTCATCTACAAAGACAAGTTTTAAGTTTTCCTTTCTAATTTGAATGCATTAATACCAAAATTCTTTTTAAATCAGTATACAGATAGAGTTTCATCAATTTGATAAAATATCTACAAAAAACCCTACAGCTAACACAATTCTTAATGGTGAGAAACTTGAAACTTTCCCACTAAGACCAGGTACGAGGCAAATATGTCCACCTTACCACTACTTTTCCATATCATATGGAAGTTCTAGGCAATGCAATAAGAAAAGGAATTAAACTGTATTCAAATTAGAAAGGAAAACTTAGAACTGTCTTTGCAGGTGATATGTTTTTCTTTGTAGAAATTCTGAAAAAAAAAAAGAAAGAAAAAACCTTCTGAACTATTAAGCAATAATTATAGTAAGGTTTCAGTACACCAGATTAACATATAGAACTGTAAATGAAAAACTGGAACTGGAAATTAAAACTGTTTATCATAGTACACACACAAAATGGGCTTCCCTGATGGCTCAGCTGGTAAAGAATCCACCTGCAATGCAGGACACACAGAATTTATGGTTCGAACCCTGGGTCAGGAAGATCCCCGGAATGAGGAAAATGGCAACCCACTCCATTATTCTTGCCTGAAAAATCCCCTGGACAGAGGAGTCTGGCGGGCTACAATCCACAGGATCACAAAGAGTCAAACACGACGGAGCCACTAAGCACAAGCACACATAAAACGATATACATGGGAATAAATCTGACAAAAATGCATGATTTATAAGAGGAAAATCAAGAAACTCTGATGAAGGAAATCAAAGAACAAAATAGAGATATGGTCCATATTCANATTCAGTGAGAGCCGGACATCCTGAAATGTGATGTCAAGTGGGCCTTTAGAAGCATCACTATGAACAAAGCTAGTGGAGGTGATGGAATTCAAGTTGAGCTATTTCAAATACTGAAAGATGATGCTGTGATAGTGCTGCACTCAATATGCCAGCAAATTTGAAAAGCACAGCAGTGGCCACAGGAAAAGATCAGTTTTCCTCATAATCCCTAAGAAAGGCAATGCCAAAGAATACTCAAACTGGTGCACAATTGCACTCATCTCACACGCTAGTGAAGTAATGCTCAAAATTCTCCAAGCCAGGTTTTGACAATACATGAACCATGAACTTCGAGATGTTCAAGCTGGTTTTAGAAAAGGCAGAAGAACCAGAGATCAAATTGCCAAATTCTGCCGGATCACCAAAAATGCAAGAGAGTTCTAGAAAAACATCTGCTTCTGTTTATTGACTATGCAAAAGCTTTTATGTGGATCACAATAAACTGTGGAATATTCTGAAAGAGATGGGCAAACCAGACCACCTGACCTGCCTCTTGAGAAACCTATATGCAGGTCAGGAAGCAACAGTTAGCACTGGACATGGAAAAATGACTGATTCCAAATAGTAAAAGGAGTGTGTCAAGGCTGTATATTGTCACCCTGCTTATTTCACTTATATGCAGAGTACATCATGAGAAATGCTGGGTAGGAGGAAGCACAAGCTGGAATCAAGATTGCCGGGGGAAATATCAATGACTTCAGATATGCAGATGGCACCACCCTTATGGCAGAAAGTGAAGAGGAACTAAAGAGCCTCTTGATGAAAGTGAAAGAGGAGAGTGAAAAAGTTGGCTTAAAGCTCAACATTCAGAAAACTAAGATTATGGCATCTGGTCCCATCACATCTTGGTAAATAGATGGGGAAACAGTGGAAACAGTGTCAGATATTATGTTTTGGGGCTCCAAAGTCACTGCAGCTCATGATTGCATCCGTGAAATTAAAAGACTCTTGCTCCTTGGAACAGTGGAAGCAGTGTCAGACTTTATTTTGGGGGGCTCCAAAATCATTACAGATGTGATTGCAGCCATGAAATTTAAAGATGGATACTCCTTGGAAGGAACGTTATGACCAACCTAGATAGCATATTGAAAAGCAGAGACATTACTTTGCTGACTAAGGTCCATCTAGTCAAGGCTATGGTTTTTTCAGTGGTCATGTATGGATGTNAGAAGAAGAAGAAGAAAAAGAAGAAGATGTGTATAAGAGACAGGACTAAGGTCCATCTAGTCAAGGCTATGGTTTTTCCAGTGGTCATGTATGGATGTGACAGTTGGACTGTGAGGAAAGGTGAGCACCAAAGAATTGATGCTTTGAACTGTGGTGTTGGAGAAGACTCTTGAGAGTCCCATGGACTGCAAAGAGATCCAAACATTCCATTCTAAAGGAGATCAGTCCTGGATGTTCATTGAAAGGACAGATGCTAAAGCTGAATCTCCAATACTTTGGCCACCTTATGAGAAAAGTTGACTCGTTGGAAAAGACCCTGATGCTGGGAGGGATTGGGGGTAGGAGGAGAAGGGGACGACAAAGGATAAGATGGCTGGATGGCATCACTGACTTGGTGGACGTGAGTTTGAGTGAACTCCGGGAGTTGGTGATGGACAGGGAGGCCTGGCGTGCTGCAATTCATGGGGTCGCAAAGGGTCGGACACGACTGAGAGACTGAACTGAACTGAACTGAGGCACATTCAAAGTCTCCTATAGTTAATGATTCCTAAAATTGACTTTAAAGGAAGACTAAGTTCTACTGTTAATGAATTTCTAGTGTCAGATTCCGACTCGCGTAGGGAGATCAGTCAGGATTTCTTATACAACAATCTGAAAATAGTTCAAATAGGAGGACCTTATAAATATTTTTCCTTGCATCAAAACAGGTACTTTATCACATTCATTGCCAACACCAATTTGCACCTAAGACTACTTAACTGTGGTCATTTTTCTTGCCTCAACATTTATAGCTCTAGTTAGCCTCAGATATTTTTTTCCAAATAAGAAACAGAAGTAGCCTAGGTATGATTTCACTTTCTCTGGACATCAGACCAGGATAATGAACAACATAGAAAGAATAAAACTCCTTAGAATCAAATGTTTTACTGTTTGTAGGGTAAAAGTGTTCTCTTAAAATTTAATTGAATTACATGTTTTGTCTGACCAAACTCAAATGAACATCTGAAACAGAAGCAAAATAAGAGATTTTCTAGATTTCAGTCTTTCCTCACACACACCTGAAGTATCACTCCCATACAAAACGAATCTCCTGTGCTGTAATTCACCTATTTAAATTTGTGCCCTATTAATAGACTTCTGAATAATATAAAGTAACGCTCAAAATTATCCAAGCCAGACTTCAGCAATACGTGAACCATGAACTACCAGATGTTCAAGCTGTTTTTTTTTTAGAAAAGGCAGAGGAACTAGAGATCAAATTGCCAACATCCGCTGGATCATCAAAAAAGCAAAAGAGTTCTAGAAGAACATCTATTTCTGCTTTATTGACTATGCCAAAGCCTTTGACAGTGTGGATCACAATAAACTGTGGAAAATTCTGAAAAAGATGAGCATACCAGACCACCTGACCTGCCT
>SJYW01009662.1:481173-498552 GCA_006410735.1 Raphicerus campestris | reverse complement strand
TTTTCTGAATGTTGAGCTTTAAGCCAACTTTTTCACTCTCCTCTTTCACTTTCATCAAGAGGCTTTTTAGTTCCTCTTCACTTTCTGCCATAAGGGTGGTGTCATCTGATATCTGAGGTTATTGATATTTCTCCCAGTAATCTTGATTCCAGCTTGTGCTTCCTCCTACCAAGCATTTCTCATGATGTACTCTGCATATAACTTAAATAAGCAGGGTGACAGTATAAAGCCTTGATGTACTCCTTTTCCTATTTGGAACCAGTCTGTTGTTCCATGTCCAGTTCTAACTGTTGTTTCCTGACTTGCATACATGTTTCTTAAGAGGCAGGTCAGGTGGTCTGGTATTCCCATCTCTTTCAGAATTTTCCACAGTTTATTGTGATCCACACAGTCAAAGGCTTTGGCATAGTCAATAAAGCAGAAATAGAAGTTTTTCTGGAACTCTCTTGCTTTTTTGATGATCCAGCAGATGTTGGCAACTTGATCTCTGGTTCCTTTGCCTTTTCTAAATCCAGCTTGAACATCTGGAAGTTCACTGTTCACATATTTCTGAAGTCTGGCTTGGAGAATTTTGATCATTACTCAAAATAGCCAGCTGCTAAACCTTAGTTACTAGATGGTAATACTAGATGGTACTGGATAGGATGAAATTGGTTTCAACACTTCTCCTTGTGGAGAAAAAAAAAAAAAAGCTGTAATTTATGACTCTTGAAAGTTTATGTAGGGAAACCCAAATTTTTTAGAAACTCTTTATAGTTCATATAATAGTAATGAATAGTTAGTTCGGTTGCCCAGTCATGTCTGACTCTTTGTGACCCCATGGACTGCAGCATGCCAGGCTTTTCTATCCAGCACCGTCTCAGAGCTTTCTCAAACTCAAGCCCTTAGTGTTGGTGATGCCATCCAACCATCTCATCTTCTGTCATCCCCTTTTCTTCCTTCCTTCAAACTTTCCCAGCATCAGGGTCTTCTATGTGTCAGTTCTTCCCATTAGGTGGCCAAAGTACTGGAGTTTCAGCTTCAACATCAGTCCTGCCATTGAATATTCAGGACTTATTTCCTTTAGGATGGACTGGATGGAACTTCTTGCAGTCCAGGGGACTCTCAAGAGTCTTCTCCAACACCACAGTTTAAAAGCCTCAGTTCTTCAGTGCTCAGCTTTCTTTATAGTCCAACTCTCACATCCATACATGAACACTGGAAAAACCATAGCTTTCACTAGATGGAACTTTGTCGGCAAAGTATTGTCTCTGCTTCTTAATATTCTATGTTTGTCATAGCTTTTCTTCCAAGGAGCAAGTGTCTTTTAAATTCACAGCTGTGGTCATAATCTGCAGTGATTTTGGAGCCCAAGAAAATAAAGTCCCTCACTATTTCCATGAATATGAGTTAATAACTATAGAATAACTATAGGAATTAGAAAGCTTCTGAGTTGTACAAGCCAGAATTGCATACATGTAGCTTAGGTTAGGTTTCTTAGGAAACAGACATTGTGTATTAAGAGTGTTTTAATTAACTTTTGTTTCAGTCTCATAAGAAGGTACATGAATGTGTATTCAAAAGTCAAAAGTGTCTAGTGTTTTGAGAATTTCTGAAAAATTGCAACTAAAATAAGGATATAAATGGGAAGTGATGTTGGATATAATAAGGAACACCAAGAATTAATCTTTTTAGAACCCAAATCAGCTTGGAATTAGTGTCATTTAACTAAGGTCTCAGACACTGGAAAACATTCAAAATATACTTTAACATAGAAGGAAAGGCAACTGAATTTTATCCATGGGTTTACCAAGTAACACAGACTCGTATTGTGTGAGTTTTAATTCTGGGAAAATATTTTTTTTTAGGTTATTTAGCCTATATAAGAATATTTCTCATTTGCAAATTATTGACAGTGTTAGTACTTATCTTTTAGATTCTTATGGAGTTAAAAGTGATAGCTATAAACTTTTTATAGCATTGAGTCTGCTGCTGCTGCTGCTGCTAAGTCATGTCAGTCATGTCTGACTCTGTGCGACCCCATAGATGGAAGCCTACCAGGCTCCTCTATCCATGGGATTTCCCAGGCAAGAGTACTGGAGTGGGGTGCCATTGTCTTCTCCAAGCATGGAGTCTAGCATTTAGTAAATATTCAGTAAATATAAACTCCTTTTCATAGTGCTAAACAGGCCCCAGATCATGACTAAAGGCCATTCTTTTGGGCACCTTTGCTTGGCTTTCCCCCCCCACCCCCACCCCACCCAGCACTTTTATTTATTTATTTATTTACTTTTATTTTAATTTACAATACTGTATTGGTTTTGCCATACATTGACATGAATCCTCTATGGGTGTACATGAGTTCCCAATCTTGAACCCCCCTCCCACCTCTCTCCCCATATCATCTCTCTGGGTCATCTCAGTGCACCAGCCTGGTGCTTGGCCTTTTTAATTTCAATATTCCAAAACATTTGATTCCATGTTGTGGACAGAATACACATCACATGTAGTGTGAGGAATATTTGTTAACACATTCTGTGCTTCCTTAGAGCTTGCACTCGACAAGTTGGGGACAGGCAGAAGGTTTAATAGTGCAATGAAATGATGTTTTTGAAATGTGAGTCTAAGGGGTAAGGGAGGACATGAGTGGGCATGTTTCAATTGTAGGAGACAAGAAAGGGCTTCAGAGGGGATATGAGATAGAAGTAGAATCCTGAAGAATTATACAATTATCCAGGTTAACAAACAGGCTATGAATACCACATTTCAGTTTATACCACAGCACTGGTGGATACCCAGAGATAAAAGACAGTATGGCAACACAAGGTAACAGTTGATATTATCTTTTAAAATTTAATTTAGTGAGGATAATCTTCCTCATCCCTGGATGAAAATTCTAGCCTTTTGCTTTCCCTTTTTACACTCAAATACTGCAGTAGGGGGCTTCCTGAGTGGCACAGTGGTAAAGAATCCATCTTCCAATGTAGGAGATGCAAGAGATGCCAGTTCCATTGTTTGGTTGGAAAGATTCCTTGGTGTATGGTCATCCCACTCCATATTCTTGCATCAAAATTCCATAGACAAAGAATCCTGGTGAGATACAGTCTTTGGGGCCTCAAAGAGTTGGATACAATGGAGCAACTGAGCACTACAGTAGTACTAGCAGTCTCAAAGTTGCTAATACATGAAAATGTCCAGTCCTGCATGTTAATTTTAATCAAAAACTTGAATCCAGGTTAAATCTTCTTCCCTCCTCCAGCTTGAAGGATGACAGATTAAAGTAACAATGAAGATTTAATTGTCCTCCTTTTTACTCTTGCTTGGCACAAATCTAACTGGTTTGCTAGCTCAGCTGCAGTTATATTCTCCTATGGGAAGTAAAACAGAGGGCGGCAGAGATACAGATAGATAGGGCAATTCTAACTTGGTGCATTGTAACTATTCCTTCCAAAGTTCTCTGTTGAGCTCCTGACTGCTCTGTTCTAATAATCTTAGTAGAGGCCTTATATGACACTCTCTTTTTTTCTCTTGAGAATCACATCCCTTCCAGGCAATCCTATTAGCCAGGATAAGAGATGGCCACAATCATCTCTCTTTCACTGCCATATCTTGCCCATCATAAAATTACCCCATGCCTTAACAATTTCCAGGATCCCAGGCTAATACCAAAACAACATGACTCTCTCACTTCCCTGCCCTCAAGCATTTAATCAATCTGGCCCTTCTTTTTAACCTCTAGATTTCCATGGAGATCAGATCCCAGAGTTGTGCTTTAATCTTCTTAGGCATTAGGCAGTCACCACTGTATTCTCTACACAATACTTCATAACTTTATAAGCAATTCCCTTGAAACATTGATGTTAGAGGGTAGTGTTTCCCCAGTCATCTTTCTTGTACTATGGGTGTAAGAATCAGAACAACAGTCCTCCAGATAGATTGCAGGCATATTCTCTACCAACTGAGCCACAGGGAAGTCCAAGAATATTGGAGTGGGTAGCCTATCCCTTCTCCAGTGGATCTTCCCAACCCAGGAATTGAACTGGGGTCTCCTGCATTGCAGGCAGATTCTTTACCAACTGAGCTATCAAGGAAGCCCAGATAGATCTCTAGGACACTTTTTTTTCAATCATCAATTTCTCTATAAAACATTTGACCTAACTGAGAGATTCCAAAGACTGGAACAATTTTAACAACCATTTCTTTGTACATTTCGTATTTGTATTGGAGGCATATATTTCACATACTTATATTGGCATTTTGTATGTAAGGTTGTTGATGTTGTTCAGTTGCTAAGTTGTGTCTGATTCTTCTCGATGCTATGGACTGCAGCACATGCCAGTCTTCCCTGTCCACTGTTTCTCAGAACTTGCTCAGACTCATGTCCACTGAGTCAGTGATGCTATCCCACCAAATCAACCTCTGTTATCCCCTTCTCCTCTTGCCTTCAATCTTTCCCAACATTGGGTATGTATGTAAGATAGGAAGTATCCATTCTAAAAGTATTTTATATTGTGTTTTATATCCCCAGATCCTTTATACAAAAATATCCATACTACATGCACAAATTAGAAACTGGAGCTACAAAGTCCATTAAAACATGATTAATTTATGTCCTTGAGATCTGAAAGATACATAAATAAAAAAGAGCTATACATGTTATAAAAGAGACATGAACAATGTATCATGGGAATAGAGGGAAGGAAACAGCAGATTCCTAAATTAAAATAGTTAGAAGAAATCTCAGAAGCTGAATCTACAGAGCTCAATGAGAAGCTGGAGCTATAAAAACTGTTGAAGCATGATTAAATTGTGCTTTTAACATCATGAAGAAAAGCATTTGAGAAAGAGCTGTAAATGCTATAATAAAAACATATCCATCAAGTTATGAAAATGGTCCAAGAAGTGGCAAATTCTTAATAGAAAGTAACTAGATAAAATTTAAAGGTGAAGACAATATTTGACTTGAAACTTAAATACATAGGACTTCATTGGTGTATTTCATCTCCCCTATAATTGGAAACATGGTCCATTACTATCATTCTTAATCACCCATTTATGATTAAAACCTACCTAATTGAAATAATTCTAGAAAAATCAATATGAAAATTTGATTACCATGTTACTTTGAGATAACACAATCCTTGCGATTACCTATCTTCAACTACTCCTTTTAGGATATTTTTATGGTAAAGATGTAAATTTTATAGGTGAAAGTCCCCTGGTGAGTTCAGTTCAGTTCAGTCTCTCAGTCCTATCTGACTCTTTGTGACCCCATGGACTGCAGCACACTAGGCTTCCCTGTCCATCACAAACTATCAGAGTTTGCCCAAACTCAAGTTCATAGAGTCAGTGATGCCATCCAACCATCTCATCCTCTGTCACCCTTTTTCTCCTCCTAACTTCAATCATGCCCAGCATTAGGGTCTTTTCAAATAAGTCAGCTCTTCGCATCAGGTGGCCAAAGTATTGGAGTTTCAGCTTCAACATCAGTTCTTCCTATGAATACTCAGGATTGATTTCCTATAGGATAGACTGGTTGGATCTCTTTGCAGTCCTTGAGACTCTCAAGAGTCTCCTCCAACAGCACAGGTCAAAGCATCAATTCTTCAGCGCTCAGCTTTCTTTATAGTCCAACTCTCATATCCATACATGACTACTAGAAAAACCATAGCCTTGACTGGACGGACTTTGCTGGCAAAGTAATATCTCTGCTTTTTAATATGCCATCTAGGTTGGCCGTAACTTTCCTTCCAAGGGGTAGTTCAGTTCAGTTCAGTTCAGTTGCTCAGTCGTGTCTGACTCTTTGCGACCGCATGAATTGCAGCACACCAGGACTCCCTGTCCATCACCAACTCCAAGAGTTTCACTCAGACTCACGTCCATTGAGTCAGTGATGCCATCCAGCCATCTCATCCTCTGTCATCCCCTTCTCCTCCTGCCCACAATCCCTCCCAGCATCAGAGTCTTTTCCAATGAGTCAACTCTTCGCATGAGGTGGCCAAAGTACTAGAGTTTCAGTTTTAGCATCATTCCTTCCAAAGAAATCCCAGGGCTGATCTCCTTTGGAATGGACTGGTTGGATCTCCTTGCAGTCCAAGGGACTCTCAAGAGTCTTCTCCAACACCACAGTTCAAAAGCATCAGTTCTTCGGTGCTCAGCCTTCTTCACAGTCCAACTCTCACATCCATACAGGAACACAGGAAAAACCATAGCCTTGACTAGATGGACCTTAGTCAGCAAACCAATGTCTCTGCTTTTGAATATGCTATCTAAGTTGGTCATAACTTTATTTCCAAGGAGTAAGCATCTTTTAATTTCATGGCTACAATCACCATCTGCAGTGATTTTGGAGCCCCAAAAAATAAAGTCTGACACTGTTTCCACTGTTTCTCCATCTATTTCCCATGAAGTGATGGGACCGGATGTCATGATCTTTGTTTTCTGAATGTTGAGCTTTAAGCCAACTTTTTCACTCTCCTTTCACTTTCGTCAAGAGGGCTCTTTTATTCTTCTTCATTTTCTGCCATAGGGCTATTGTCATCTGCATATCTGAGGTTATTAATATTTCTCACGGAAATCTTGATTTCAGTTTGTGCTTCATCCGGCCCAGTGTTTCTCATGATGTACTCTACATATAAGTTAAATAAGCAGAGTGACAATAAACAGCCTTGACGTACCCCTTTTCCTATTTGGAACCAGTCTGTTGTTCCATGTTCAGTTCTAATTGTTACTTCCTGACCTGCATACAGATTTCTCAAGGGGCAGGTCAGGTGGTCTGGTATTCCTATCTCTTTCAGAATTTTCCAGTTTATTGTGATCCACACAGTCAAATGCTTTGGAATAGTCAATAAAGAGGAAATAGATGATTTTATGGAAATGTCTTGCTTTTTTGATGATCCAGCAGATTTTGACAATTTAATCTGTCATTCCTCTGCCTTTTATAAATCCAACCTGAACATCTGGTAGTTCACAGTTCACGTATTGCTGAAGCCTGGCTTGGAGAATTTTGAGCATTACTTTACTAGTGCACGAGATGAGTGCAATTGTGCGGTAGTTTGAGCATTCTTTGGCATTGCCCTTCTTTGGGATTGGAATGAAAACTGACCTTTCCAAGTCCTGTGGCCACTGCTGAGTTTTCCAAATTTGCTGGCATATTAAATGCAGCACTTTCACAGCATCATCTTTTAGGATTTAAAATAGCTCAACTGGAATTCCATCACCTCCACTAGCTTTGTTCATAGTGATGCTTCCTAATACCCACTTGACTTCACATTCTAGGATGTCTGGCTCTAGGTGACTGATCACACCATCATGATTATCTTGGTCATGAAGATCTTTTTTGTACGGTTATTTTGTGTATTCTTGCCATCTCTTCTTAATATCTTCTGCTTCTGTTAGGTCCATACCATTTCTGTCCTTTATCGAGCCCATCTTTACATGCAATGTTCCTCTGATATCTCTAATTTTCTTGAAGATATTTCTATCTTTCCCATTCTATTGTTTTCCTCTATTTCTTTGCACTGATTACTGAGAAAGGCTTTCTTATCTCTCCTTCCTATTCTTTGGAACTCTGCATTCAAATGGATATATCTTTCCCGTTCTCCTTTGCTTTTAACTTCTCTCTTTTCACAGCTTAAGACCTCCTCAGACAACTATTTTGCTTTTTTGCATTCCTTTTTCTTGCGGATGGTCTTGATCCCTGTCTCCTGTACAATGTCAGGAACCTCAATCCATAGTTCATCAGACACTTTGTTTATCAGATCTAGCCCCTTAAATTTGTCACTTCCACTGTATAATCATAAGGGATTTGATTTAGGTCATACTTGAATGGTCTAGTGGTTTTCCCTACTTTCTTCAATTTAATCTGAATTTGGCAATAAGAAGTTCATGATTAGATAGTCAGATCCCCCCTTTTTTTTTTCATCTTTTTTGCTGACTTTGAGTTACCTATTATATCATATTTTTCAAGGGCATTATGTTCTATTTATTATTTACCATTACATAAAAAGCTATATCAGTACTAACATAGTTGTCATTTTTTCTTGATCTTTAAAAATGCTGATATTGAATATCTGTAAACTATATATTAGCTAAACTAAAATTTCTTTTGAAGTTGCTATATGTATTTGTAATATATATGTGCCTGTGCTAAGCTGCTTCAGTCATGTCCAACTATTTGTGACCCCATGGACCAGAGCTCACCAGGCTCCTCTGTCTATGAAATTCTCCATGCAAGTGTACTAGAGTGGGTAGCCATTTGCTTCTCCAGGGGATCTTCCTAACCCAGGGATCAAACCCAGATCTCCTGCATTGCAGTGATTCTGAGTCACCATCTGAGTCACCATCTGAGTCACCAGAAGCCCAATTACCTACATGATTAGGTTCAATTTTCATAACCCTTTGGCTCTAGTTATTACAGCCATTCCCATTATACATATTAACATATGAAGATGCAGAAGCATTAACTCATTTCCCAAGATCACATCAATTAATAAAGGACTCAGGTTCCAATCCAGGCAAGCTAAGTTCAGTTCCATGTTCTTAACCACTACAACATATGGCTTCCTATAGTTTCCAACTCTAGCATAGATACCCCAATTCAGATCTATAGAATACACTGGAATTTATACATGATTTTTATTCTATATACTCAGCACCATTTCAGTGTCATTAATTATGGAGCTAGATTTGGGGAAAATTTACATCCTATTAGAAGAAAAAGATCCATTTATAAAAATCCACATAGACTATATCCTTTAGAGGAAAAGTACATTTTAACTATGTCTAAGAGACACAGGTTCAATCCCTGGGTCATGAAGTGACTTAACAAGCATGAAGAGATGAGTGAGTGTATGAATGTATGGATGAAGAAATGAATGAATGAATGGTCCATTCTTCATAAGGTTTAATCAAGACAGCTAATGTGTGTGTGTTTTTGTGTGTAAATTTTATTTTTTGCAGATGTATACACAGATACCTCTTGTGTACCTGTGTGTACCTGTGTGATTGACTAAATGGCTGACATTTGTTTTCTTTTTTCCTCTTATTACTTACATGTTTAACTCTTAATTAGTATGTCTATTATTTCCAAGATATGTGTTTTTTTGTATTTTCATTGACATTTCCCATGTATCTCTGCAAATATGTGCATGGTTAACAAAGGAAGGAGACAATAACTAAAGCCTCTCTCTCTCTTTCTCCGTCTCTCTCTCCCTCTCCACCTTCCCCTTCACTTTGCCCTCTCCCTCTGTTTCTTTTCTCATAGGTGAAGCACTGGACATGAATATAGTTTTCCCTATTTCATACCCCTTTGAATAAGCACTGAGCAAGTATGTAAAGATGATCATTTTGAAAGGCTTCAGATTATCAATCTGCACAAGCAATTTGTATGTTTGGTTCCAACCGACTAAAACAAGATACTAGGTAGACATGTTGCACACCCTAATGAACATGAGAACCTATGTCAGTAATTAGTGAATTACTACCAGGAATGAAGAAAAAGTTATGACGACTTACTTACTGAAAAAAAAAAAAAAAAACAACTCAGCAAATTCATGGAACTTTTTTTTCTTCATCGGATGATTTAAAACTGAACAGGTTGTTAGAGAGGGCTTCAAAAGAAAATGTGTGTGTGTGGGGGGGGGTGTGGGTGTGTGTGTGGGTGTATGTATACACACACATGCATAGTTGTTCTGATATTCCAGTTAAGATATTCCAGCTTCCAGGGAAGCTTCATTTTTCTGTTAACTATTATTGCACAGGAAAGCTGACTTATTTTGTTTTAACAGAAATAAACCAGGAAAAGTCCATTTTTAATCAATATTCAGAGAATAGTTTTGCCCACATGGTAGAAAAGAAACTATCATATAAGAGGAGTAGCTCTATCACAATAAAACAAAAATAGTATTTACTACATAATCATAGGTGAAAAATAAAATTAGTAGACAAGGGGAAACAAGAAATGTCAATGTCAGTTGCCAACTCTTTTAACAATGTTTTAAGGTTGTCCAGCTTGTATGAAATCCATGATTGATTCTCATTTACATGGAAGAATTTTATTATACCCAAAGGGAAAGTTAAAGGATTACAGCTTTTATCACAATCAAAACACCAGGACTGAAAATCCCACTGGGGAAGCAAATATTTTAATAATCTATTACATATCCTCAGCAGTAACACTGAAGTAAAATGTCATGGATAACCAAGCCATCTCAATCTTTAATTTCCACACTGCTTAGGTTAGCATCCTAAATCAGGCAACTAAGAGATCCCTAGAGCCCTGTGCTATTAAAACAAAATTCATTTCTAGAAAGTGCTTTACTATTCAACAAGTATTTTAGATAGAGTTTGATAAGGTTTTCATAGGTTTTATGGTTTCTTCTCTCTCTTTCATGTTCTGTAAGGATAGAAAGCAATGAATATGACTGATTTTGGCAAAACTGTGTAAATCCCTAACAAAACTATAATTGCACTGGTAAGTTGGTTGCATTCACATAGGCGCATTTATTTGTCAATACCAATTTTTAAGAAAATAATAGACTGGTGCTTTTTCTTAGGAGTAACAAATAAGTGACTGTAAAAATCAAGTGGAGAAAGTTGACACATAAGTGTTTATTAGAATATGTGTGCTTAGCTGCTCAGTCATGTCTGACTCTTTGCAACCCATGGACTGTAGCCCACCAGGCTTCTCTGTCCATGGAATTCTCCAGGAAAGAATACTGGAATGGGTTGCCATTCCCTCTTCCAGGGGATCTTCCCAATGCAGGGTCAAACTCAGGATTCCCACGCTGAAGGAGGATTCTTTACCATCTGAGCCACCAGGGGAGATATTTTGACAACCTCATAAAGAAGAATGGAATATATCATTTATTAACAATTCCTTCAAAATGATGTTAACATCAGAAAAATAATCCCTTTTAGAAGTCTGCTCTGCAAAATTGAGAATTTAAGAAATAAAGTTCATATTGTCTTGAACAATGACTTTTACTCTCCAGCAAAGCTTCTGTAATTGCTATTTTAACAGAGAAGATCAAAGTCCATTCACTCCTTTTGTAACCCTATATTGCACAACAGAGTAACTCCACCTTTCACATAAAAGACCAATGGAGCAAAGACAAGGAATCCTGGCCAAGTGGTTAGATTAATTTGGCCTAGGCCAGCAGCTAACTGCAGTATTTTTGAAATACATTTCTAGTTACTTAAACTGTACAGAAATGGGCCAGAGTGTGAAGTGTACAGCATTTAACCAGGCCATTTCAAAATCAAAGCACTGAAATTTTAGAGCAAAAATGTTTGGGAGCAAACAAACAAAAATGTTCATTGGTGTTGATATTGTTAAGCATTCTCTACATTTAAATGAAGTAGCAAAAACGCTTGATCACCTAAATCAATTTGTCTCCTTTTCTAGTAAGTGGATATTCAATTGAATATGAGAAAAGCAGCCACATTACAAGTTCATATGTCCCTTCCCCCTTACAGAGGCACACAGAGGTGGACTTGAAACTACTATTCAACTCTGGAATAAGACTTCATACAGTTGTTCCACTCAGACTCCTCTGCAAGGAAACAGAATCAACTGTTTAGGAGAGACTAAATCCATAGAGATTTTGGTAAAATAAGTAACTTTAACTATTACCATCAAGAAATACACATTTATGGCTCAGAGTATGCAGTAGTCATATGACAGATGCTGGAAAATAACATCTCAAGGTGCATCAGCTAAGTGTCATAAACATTTGAAGTTATAAATAACAAGTAAGAAAATGTGTGTATGTGTGTTCAGCTGCTTCCAACTGTTTGCAACCCCATGGACTGTGGCCCACTAGGCTCTTCTGTCCATGGAATTTTACAGGCAAGATTACTAGAGTGAGTTACCTTTTCCTCCTCAGGGGATCTTCCCGACACAGGGATTGAACCCACATCACCTGTGGCTCTGGCATTTGCAGGCAAATTCTTTATCACTGAGCCACCTGGAAAAATGTAGTCATAGAAATATAAAAACTGCATTGAGGAGAGACAAATACTTTTAAATGATACTTTCGAATTCTCTTCTTGGTATTCCTTTCCAGTTTCAATAAGTAAACTGGCACATGTTGCAGTATCAACAATGACAAATTCAACCAAGCTCAATCTNTCATTGGTGTTGATATTGTTAAGCATTCTCTACATTTAAATGAAGTAGCAAAAACGCTTGATCACCTAAATCAATTTGTCTCCTTTTCTAGTAAGTGGATATTCAATTGAATATGAGAAAAGCAGCCACATTACAAGTTCATATGTCCCTTCCCCCTTACAGAGGCACACAGAGGTGGACTTGAAACTACTATTCAACTCTGGAATAAGACTTCATACAGTTGTTCCACTCAGACTCCTCTGCAAGGAAACAGAATCAACTGTTTAGGAGAGACTAAATCCATAGAGATTTTGGTAAAATAAGTAACTTTAACTATTACCATCAAGAAATACACATTTATGGCTCAGAGTATGCAGTAGTCATATGACAGATGCTGGAAAATAACATCTCAAGGTGCATCAGCTAAGTGTCATAAACATTTGAAGTTATAAATAACAAGTAAGAAAATGTGTGTATGTGTGTTCAGCTGCTTCCAACTGTTTGCAACCCCATGGACTGTGGCCCACTAGGCTCTTCTGTCCATGGAATTTTACAGGCAAGATTACTAGAGTGAGTTACCTTTTCCTCCTCAGGGGATCTTCCCGACACAGGGATTGAACCCACATCACCTGTGGCTCTGGCATTTGCAGGCAAATTCTTTATCACTGAGCCACCTGGAAAAATGTAGTCATAGAAATATAAAAACTGCATTGAGGAGAGACAAATACTTTTAAATGATACTTTCGAATTCTCTTCTTGGTATTCCTTTCCAGTTTCAATAAGTAAACTGGCACATGTTGCAGTATCAACAATGACAAATTCAACCAAGCTCAATCTATAATGTCAGCTCAGATAACAGTCTGATATATGCAGACATGGGCCATCACCTCGAAAAATGAAGAACTGTCCATAACATTAGAACATATTTTTTATAATAAAACTAGAGCCAAAATTAATGTTTGACATTCTAACTTATCTAGAAGAATCTCTATTACTAGAAATTTGTGGACAGTATTTCATGGAAAGTATGGAAGTGACTGATTTACCCCTCTTGAAAGTGAAAGTGAAGTCGCTCAGTNTGAAACTAGAGCCAAAATTAATGTTTGACATTCTAACTTATCTAGAAGAATCTCTATTACTAGAAATTTGTGGACAGTATTTCATGGAAAGTATGGAAGTGACTGATTTACCCCTCTTGAAAGTGAAAGTGAAGTCGCTCAGTGATGTCCGACTCTGCAACCCTATGGACTGTAGCCTATCAGGCTCCTCCGTTCATGGGATTTTCCAGTCAAGAGTGCTGGAGTGGATTGCCATTTCCTTCTCCAGGGGATCTTCCCAACCCAGGAATCAAACCCGGGTCTCCAGCACTGCAGGCAGATGCTTTACCGTAAAAGAATAAAATAGAATCATCAATTCACGGAGTTGTGTGGGAAGAAGTATAATAGCAGACCAGTGTTTACTATGAACTATTAATAGTAATATTTATTCTCTTTAATGGCACAAAATTCCCTGAATAAAACATATGAAATAATCAACATCAACCTTTATTTTTAAAGTGGGGACCTCACTAACTAAACTGACACCTTCTTGTCCATCTCAATAGGCAAACCTCAATTGAGATAATGGAAAAAATAAATAGTCTGTAAATAGTCAAATTGAAACTATTATATCTGTTTCTTCTAGAGCATTTTAATTCCTCTACAAAAGATTGACTCCCTGATTTCCAAATGAACAAATAATAAGGCTGATCTTTACTTTTAAAAGAAATTTGTCTGGCAGTAGTTAAAANGGGGATCTTCCCAACCCAGGAATCAAACCCGGGTCTCCAGCACTGCAGGCAGACGCTTTACCGTAAAAGAATAAAATAGAATCATCAATTCACGGAGTTGTGTGGGAAGAAGTATAATAGCAGACCAGTGTTTACTATCAACTATTAATAATAATATTTATTCTCTTTAATAGCACAAAATTCCCTGAATAAAACATATGAAATAATCAACATCAGCCTTTATTTTTAAAGTGGGGACCTCACTAACTAAACTGACATCTCCTTGTCCATCTCAATAGGCAAACCTCAATTGAGATAATGGAAAAAATAAATAGTCTGTAAATAGTCAAATTGAAACCATTATACCTGTTTCTTCTAGAGCATTTTAATTCCTCTACAAGATTGACTCCCTGATTTCCAAATGAACAAACAATAAGGCTGATCTTTACTTTTAAAAGAAATTTGTTTGGCAGTAGTTAAAAGGAAAGATGACTCATGTAACATCTAGAAAAAAACAAAAAGCAAATCAGTAACTTAAGAAAAAAATTAAAATATATCCATTTGCATTACTATTATATGCTGACATAGATTTGCATAGTCCCACTTCCCTCAGTAGGTTTCATGAATATTGTTATTACAGAAAAGTATATCAGAGATTCTGATGTAAAATGTTAAAACCTTTATACGTTTATTTATATTTTTAATAAATTATTTTGAGAACCTATGTAGAAGGGGCCAGAAAAATATAATTACTAAGTCACAACAAATATAACGCAGACCTTTGAAGAACTACTGTTAAGAAATTAGAGAGAGAGTATAATATATTACCCAATTTCCAAGAAAAATAAAATTTAGACTCTCCATGGATTGAAATAGAATATAAGAGTAGGAAAGCTACTAATCTGTAAGACCAATTCTGTCTCCATAAGTTTTATCTCACCTTTGGGCAATTCTAAGTTACAGCTCTGGCTTAAGTATGAACAAAAAACTTCTTTTTGTTCCTCTTGATTTAGCTGAGAAAATCTGTTATTTTTAGTCTTCCTAAATACAGAGAAAAACTATTGAAAATAAATGTTATGAACCAAAGCAACTATTTAAGTTTACAAAATACCTCTGATTTCTCATAACATAACATGTCCTCAGAGTTTGAGGATCTATGCCAACCAACTCATGTTTGTGTGATTTCCCTCTGACTCCAAAGAGTTTACAACATTTTACCTCCAAATTCCTGCCCATTTTCCAATTTGGAAATTACCATTTCAGCAATTCCTAAGCAAATATCATGCACTAGACATCACTGTTCTCATTGTCATTATCAAGAAGTTCAGAATTCCATTCTTCAGTTCACTTACAGGTTCCTTTCTTAGTTTGGAGTCCATGGGTGTTCTCTACATGTGCACCTTCTTCACGTGATGACCCTAATGAAAAATTCATCTTTCTCCTGGGACCTAAACTCCAAGGAATAATTAAAAAAAAAAAAAAAAAGGCTTCTGTCTCAGTACAGAGCCCACTATAAAGTGTAAACAGAAGTTACAGCTAGAACCTAAAGAGTCATTTCATCTGCACATTAAATTAGGTGTGTGAATATAAATCATGCTGACAGAAAGGGAAACAGGATGAAGAGCTTAAGAAAGGAGCTGAGGGAAACTTTGCAGAGAGTGGACCAACCACTAGATCATGAAAATGAGGAGAGATCCTGCAGTAACTGGCAGTGACAGGCATTCTAAGCAAAGGAAAGAATGTATACAAAATATTGGAGAGGCACCTTTTTTGGTTTTAAGTTGAGATTCTTAGTAAAGTCATTTTTATAATAATATATATTTAGAAACTGGGTGCTTCATGTAGTTGGAACATGGACATGTTCAATTCAGTTCAGTTGCTCAGTCATGTCCAACTCTTTGCAACCCCATGAACCGCAGCACGGCAGGCCTCCCTGTCCATCACCAACTCCTGGAGTTCACCCAAACCCATGTCAACTGAGTCAGTGATGCCATCCAACCATCTCATCTTCTGTTGTCCCCTTCTCCTCCTGCCTTCAATCTTTCCCAGCATCAGGGTCTTTTCAAATGAGTCAGCTCTTCGCATCAGGTAGCCAAAGTATTGGAGTTTCAGCTTCAGCATCAGTCCTTCCAATGAATATTCAGGACTGATTGAGAGACTAATGGAAAAAAAAATTAAAACTCATGGATAGCGGTTAGACTGAAAGGAATTTTGTGTATCTAGTTAAGCAATGTGGACTTTTTGTTTAGTCAATATGTGAAATACAAAGGTGTTTTAGGCTTTGTGTGTGGTATGATTTTTCTATTTTTGCAAATCTATTTTTCTGTTTAATATGTTTCTATTCAGTTTTGTGCTATTGAAAAATATATTTAGGAGCTATAACATATTGGCATGGGGAAATGCTTATGATAGTAGATTGGAGAATAAAGGGGTGACAGCTATAATATAGGCTATTATGACTATGAATCAAAGAGGTAATAGAAGAAAATAAAGAACATAATAGTCACAGTACACATATACATATACATACAGAGAGGTTCTCAGGTGACACAGGGGAAAGAATCTGACTGCCAGGCAGGAGACGCAGGTTCAGTCCCTCGGTTGGGAAGATTCCCCAGAGTAGGAAATGGCAACCCACTCCAGTATTCTTGCCTGTAAAAATCACAGGAACAGAGAGGCCTGATGGGCTACAGTCCATAGGGTCACAAGGAGCCAGACACGAATGAACCACTGAGCATGTGTGTTATGCATATATACACATACTTACACAGTACTCTAGACCTGGTCGTGCTTCAATTCATGGGGTCGCAAACAGTCGGACATGACTGAGCAACTGAACGGAGCACAGTACTCAGATTATATTAATATGTAAGAAGAGTATATGTAAATTTTGAGATACTTATCTAATAGTCTGATAATATTTTTAAATTAAATAAATCTTAATGCAATCTTAAATTAATGCAAATAGATGGGGAAACAGTGGAAACAGTGTCAGACTTTATTTTTGGGGGGCTCCAAAATCACTGCAGATGGTGACTGCAGCCATGAAATTAAAAGACACTTACTCCTTGGAAAAAAAGTTATGACCAACCTAGATAGTATATTCAAAAGCAGAGACATTACTTTGCCATCTAAGGTCCATCTAGTCAAGGCTATGGTTTTTCCTGTGGTCATGTATGGATGTGAGAGTTGGACTGTGAAGAAGGCAGAGTGCCTTAGAATTGATGCTTTTGAACTGTGGTGTTGGAGAAGACTCTTGAGAGTCCCTTGGATTGCAAGGAGATCCAACCAGTCCATTCTGAAGGAGATCAACCCTGGGATTTCTTTGGAAGGAATGATGCTAAAACTGAAACTCCAGTACTTTGGCCACCTCATGTGAAGAGTTGTCATTGGAAAAGACTCTGATGCTGGGAGGGATTGGGGGCAGGCGGAGAAGGGAATGGCAGAGGATGAGATGGCTGGTTGGCATCACTGACTCGATGGATGTGAGTCTGAGTGAACTCTGGGAGGTGGTGATGGG
>SJYW01009662.1:444627-462808 GCA_006410735.1 Raphicerus campestris | reverse complement strand
AGCTCAACTGGAATTCCATCACCTCCACAGCTTTGTTCGTAGTGATGCTTTCTAAGGCCCACTTAACTTCACATTCCAGGATGTCTGTCTCTAGGTGAGTGATCACACCATCGTGATTATCCAGGTCATTAAGATCTTTTTTTTACAGTTCTGTGTATTCCTGCCACCTCTTCTCAATATCTTCTGCTTTTCTTAGGTCCATACCATTTCTGTCCTTCATCGACCACATCTTTGCATGAAATGTTCCCTTGGTATCTCTANGGCTGGATGGCATCACGGACTCGATGGACGTGAGTCTGAGTGAAGTCTGAGAGATGGTGATGAACAGGGAGGCCTGGCGTGCTGCAATTCATGGGGTCGAAAAGAGTTGGACACGACTGAGCGACTGAACTTTGAAATTTTGAACTTTCTTAGGTTTGTTGTGAGAGGATAAGAATGTACAGGCCATCACACAGGCCTTAATGACAAACTAAGGACCAAAATAATTATTACAAATGTGTTAAGAAAAACTCAGCTTTGTGGATCTAGCAAAATGAATATTAATGTGAAGTATATACAAAGGATTATGACTACATACATTTTAAATATTACTAATTATGAATGCAGAAAGTGTGTATACTGATAAGCCCAAATATAGTGCTAAGTCACTTCAGTCGTGTCCAACTCTATGCGACCCCATAGACGGCAGCACACCAGGCTCCCCTGTCCCTGGAATTCTCCAGGCAAGAACACTGGAGTGGGTTGCCATTTCCTTCTCCAATGCATGAGAGTGAAAAGTGAAAGTGAAGTCACTCAGTTGTGTCCGACTAGTAGTGACCCCATGGACTCCAGCCTACCAGGCTCTTCTGTCCATGGGATTTTCCAGACAAGAGTACTGGAGTGGGGTGCCATTGCCTTCTCCAAAGCCCAAATATAAGTCATATTTTAAACTTTTGGTCAAAATATAACTGGTGCCCCACAATTAATTTAAAATACATATATTAAGAATGTTTTAGCTAAAGGTTAATTGCAAAAACAAATTAATGTCTACTACCATAATTATTTCTTCCTACACTTTAGTTGTTAAGAAACAATTAAGAAAAATCCTCTATTTAAAATGACTATTAATCTATCTTCCAAACAAGGACACTTAAGAAATTTTAAAATGTGCTAAAAACAATTAGCAGGTACTAACTGACTTATTTGTGGATAAAATGGAAATTTTTAGGCAAATCGTTATCCTATCAACAGAATCTTAAATGTCTGTTTATAAATGCCTGACAGAGATAAGTAAAGTAAAATGGTGTCAGTCTGACTAGAGGGCTTCCTTACTCTTCTAATTGTTTCAATGCTCCATTCCCTTGAAGCCCCCTACCTTCACTGAGAAGTCATAGGCCATGATAATGATCAGGTTTTATGAAAAAAAAAAAAATAGCAATTTGGTTTAATGTAAATAAAATGTGGTGAGGGAAAGGAGAGGATTCTGTGAAGGTAGCAGCTGAAGTGGGCTTCCCAGGTGTGCAGTGGTAAAGAATCGCCTGCCAGTACAGGTGGTGAGGGTTTGGAAAGATCCGTTGGAAAGATCCCCTGGAGAAAGAAATGGCAACCCATTCCAGTACTGTTGCCTGAAAAACCCCATGGACAGAAGAGCCTGACGGGCTACAGTGCTTGGGTTGCCAAGAGTCGGACATGACTGAGTGCATGCACAGCAGCTGAAGTATTTCTTACTTCCTCTTCATTTTTAACTCCATCTCATCTCCATCTCTCAAGAAAGCAGCCTTTCCCCAGCAGGTCACTGTGCTAGACCTGCAGTGTGTGAGTGACAACCCAGAGCTTACTGAGATCTCTTATGGGTAATAAGTGCAGCCTTTTTCCCCTCTTCTCTCTGATATAAATAAAAATGTGAGTATGAGTTAAAGGCCCAGACTATCAGAAGGGAACAAATCCTGTCTAAACAGTGCCCTCAGAGTGAATTTTTCTTTGTCTCTGGTCTCTTGGCATACTGGAATGGAGAGAAGCACCACAAATTTTCTGTCGTCTCCTCCCTGGCTCTAGACCTGAAAGATGGCATGAAGATCAGAGAGGAGAGAATCTTCCTTCTCATGTCTGGGCAGTCACTGGCTGAACAAATTCAGCCATAGATCATGGTCTATTGTGCCTTCCAGCTACCACAAAACACAATGTAAGTAAGTCACCTAATATCAGGAACTAATTTCTAAAGAACAGGATAACTAAAAATACATTTAAAAAATGAAGGAGCACAAATTCATTTTTTTTCCCTAGTCTGAAGGCATGATTAATATCACACCTTTGTTCCTTATCTTGGTTTAGAATCAATTGATATTGACAAAATGGGAAACTAAGTATCATTTATTTTATTTAAAATGCTGATATTAGAGAATGAAGTTTAGATATACAAAAAATAGACATGCTAATGTTGAAACCTAAAATTAGATAAACTTCCCTATGCACTTAGGTACCAGTGGTCAATGACTAAGCTCTCTACATAAACATCTGTCTCTGTTAAACTTGAGTTGATAAAAATGAATCTTTTCTATATGTGTCAAACTCTTGGAAGGTAGGAGGATGGAGAGAGCTGAGTTCATATGCCAGTTATTTCCAATATTCAGTGATCAGGTAATTCATTCTACCTGTGTAATGAAAGAATAAGGATGGGACAATGGGTTAGCAGGGTTTCTCTGATAGCTCGGTTAGTAAAGAATTCTTTTTCAATGCCAGAGACCCCAGTTAGATTCCTGGGTTTGGAAGATCTGCTGGAGAAGGGATATTCTACCCACTCCAGTATTCATGGGCTTCCGTCTTGGCTCAGCTGGTAAAGAATCCGCCTGCAAAGCAGGAGACCTGGGTTCAGTTCCTGGGTTGAGAAGATCCCCTAGAGAAGGGAAAGACTACCCACTCCAGTATTCTGGCCTGGAGAATTCCGTGGACTGTATTATCCATGGTGTCACAGAGAGTTGGATACGACTGAGTAACTTTCACAGTGGGTTAGTTGTATTTAAGGAAATAACATCCTAGAAATGTGAAAGACATGTTCTCCCAGCATACTTTTGGCACACGAGCCCTAACATTTGGTAATTTGCAATCTAGCAGTCTGGGCTTTCCCAGGGGTTCAGTGGTAAAGAATATGCCTACAATTCAGGAGACCAGGGGTTCAACTTCTGGGTCAGGAAAAATCCCTGGAGAAGGAAATGGCAACCCACTCCAGTTTTTTTGCCTGGAAAATCCCATGGACAGGGGAGCTTGGTGGGCTATAGTCCATGGGATGGCAAATTTTGTCAGACATGACTGAGTGATTAAACAACAACAAAAACAATCTAGAAATTGAGATAACAGCATTTTATTTTCATTAGTCTTAAATAATTAAGAAATATATTTAAGAAGAAAATCACATTCTTATAAACTCTATTGAAATATACATACTTAATTTTAATAATTGTAAGACATAACTTGAATGGCATTAAAGTTTTTACTGTAGTGTAATAAATTCAAATGTAGCAGTTTAGAACAGGATCCATTTATTATCTCATAGATTCCCTCCTAGCCCCACTTATGATAGTTTATGATTTTAAGAAAGTAAATGGCCAGTAAGACTTCACTCTGACTTTAAAATAAATTTATATTAAAAAAAAATAATAAAGGGGTTGAGCTCCAGACAGCTGAAGGGTAAGAACCCCTACAGTACAGATCTTGTTTAATCAGGTAATGTATTTAAGCCAAAGTTTTACCTGAGGGATTGTTCCATGAAGATTAAATCAAGTAGTTAAATATGAGAATACAGTTTCAGGTAATGCCTTACAAAAGAAGTCATGAACATCAACTGTATCTACAGTACAGTCATGCTGATATGGAAGATCTGCATCTGAATATCCTTTACCAGGCACAGGTAGAAGATAGGAGAAAGAGAAATTGGTGGCATCTCTATTTGCTTCTTATTTTAGGAGAGTTTTAAATTTACAGATGTAAATTTGATCACCTGACTGAGGCAGTTTTTTGTCAGATTTCTTCACTGTGATGTCATTCTTTTTTCCACTCTTTCAATATTGTATTTTTGGGGACGAAGTCACTATGAGGACCTCACACATAAAAAGTATAGTATGCTTCATCTCATTGAAGGGAGTATATCTACATAAGTTATTTGGAATTCTTATTCAAAGGATATTTGTTTCTCTTTCCCATTTACTTATTTATTCAATCATTTATTTCTTTCAGTATGGTCTAAATGATATTTGGTTTATAACTTGGGTTATAATCTAGTTGTGCATTATTTGTTTTGTTGCTGAAATTGTTCTAACTTTGTCTGCTGGAAGCCCTATCAGCTGGGTCCCATGCCCCTTGACATAACACTGTAACAGTGCTTTTTAAAAAAATTTTTTAGCACTTCCTTATTTTGGGCACTGCAAGATTCTCTATGATGATTTAGTATATGTCCCACTCATTTCTGTCATGATCGGTGCACAGGTTAGAAAAGAATTTCCAGACACAAGGCAAAATAAAAGGAGAATACAGTTTATTAGAGTGGGAGAGGGGAGATTTGCTGGCCTCAAGCAGGCCAGCTGCCTGAAAGTTACTACGAGCCAACACTGAGCAACTTGATGTTGAACATGGGTTCTTGGTCCATTTTTATATCCAGAGTACAAGGAAAGGGATATGGATCTTGCAGGTCATTTGCTGATAGGATGAGGCACATATATTGGGTGGGGGAAGAGTAAGGCAAATACCTTCTCCTTATATGGAGCAGTATGGAACACAGGTNTCTTGGTCCATTTTTATAGCCAGAGTACAAGGAAAGGGATATGGATCTTGCAGGTCATTTGCTGATAGGATGAGGCACATATATTGGGTGGGGGAAGAGTAAGGCAAATACCTTCTCCTTATATGGAGCAGGATGGAACACAGGTTATACTGCTCAGTTCAGTTCAGTCGCTCAGTCCTATGTGACTCTTTGTGAGCCCATGTATAGCAGCACGCCAGGCCTCCTTGTCCATCACCAACTCCTGGGGTTTAACCAGATTCATGTCCATTGAGTCAATGATGCCACCCAACCATCTCATCCTCTGCTGTCCCCTTCTCCTCCCTCCTTCAATCTTTGCCAACATCAGGGTCTCTTCCAATGAGTGAGCTGTTTGCATCAGGTAGAAGAAGTATTGGAACTTCAGCTTCAGTATCAGTCTTTCCAATGAATATTCAGGACTGATTTCCTTTAGGATGGACTGGTTCTATTCAGGGGATTCTCAAGAGTCTTCTCTAACACCACAGTTCAAAAGCACCAATTCTTCAGTGCACAGCTCTTTATGGTCCAGCTCTCACATCCATACATGACTACTGGAAAAACCATACTTTGATTAGACAGAGTTTATTGGCAAAGTAATGTCTCTGCTTTTGAATATGCTATCTAAGCTAGTCATAACTTTTCTTCCAAGGAGTGAGCGTCTTTTAATTTCATGGCTCCAGTCACCATCTGCAGTGATTTTGGAGCCCAAAAAAATAAAGTCTGCCACTCTTTCCACTGTTTCCCCATCTATTTCCTATGAAGTGATGGGACCAAATGCTATGATCTTAGTTTTATGAATGTTGAGCTTTAAGCCAGCTTTTTCTATCTNTAGTTGTATTTAAGGAAATAACATCCTAGAAATGTGAAAGACGTGTTCTCCCAGCATACTTCTGGCACACGAGCCCTAACATTTGGTAATTTGCAATCTAGCAGTCTGGGCTTTCCCAGGGGTTCAGTGGTAAAGAATATGCCTACAATTCAGGAGACCAGGGGTTCAACTTCTGGGTCAGGAAAAATCCCTGGAGAAGGAAATGGCAACCCACTCCAGTTTTTTTGCCTGGGAAATCCCATGGACAGGGGAGCTTGGTGGGCTATAGTCCATGGGATGGCAAATTTTGTCAGACATGACTGAGTGATTAAACAACAACAAAAACAATCTAGAAATTGAGATAACAGCATTTTATTTTCATTAGTCTTAAATAATTAAGAAATATATTTAAGAAGAAAATCACATTCTTATAAACTCTATTGAAATATACATACTTAATTTTAATAATTGTAAGACATAACTTGAATGGCATTAAAGTTTTTACTGTAGTATAATAAATTCAAATGTAGCAGTTTAGAACAGGATCCATTTATTATCTCATAGATTCCCTCCTAGCCCCACTTATGATAGTTTATGATTTTAAGAAAGTAAATGGCCAATAAGACTTCACTCTGACTTTAAAATAAATTTATATTAAAAAAAATAATAAAGGGGTTGAGCTCCAGACAGCTGAAGGGTAAGAACCCCTACAGTACAGATCTTGTTTAATCAGGTAATGTATTTAAGCCAAAGTTTTACCTGAGGGATTGTTCCATGAAGATTAAATCAAGTAGTTAAATATGAGAATACAGTTTCAGGTAATGCCTTACAAAAGAAGTCATGAACATCAACTGTATCTACAGTACAGTCATGCTGATATGGAAGATCTGCATCTGAATATCCTTTACCAGGCACAGGTAGAAGATAGGAGAAAGAGAAATTGGTGGCATCTCTATTTGCTTCTTATTTTAGGAGAGTTTTAAATTTACAGATGTAAATTTGATCACCTGACTGAGGTAGTTTTTTGTCAGATTTCTTCACTGTGATGTCATTCTTTTTTCCACTCTTTCAATACTGTATTTTTGGGGACGAAGTCACTATGAGCACCTCACACATAAAAAGTATAGTATGCTTCATCTCATTGAAGGGAGTATATCTACATAAGTTATTTGGAATTCTTATTCAAAGGATATTTGTTTCTCTTTCCCATTTACTTATTTATTCAATCATTTATTTCTTTCAGTATGGTCTAAATGATATTTGGTTTATAACTTGGGTTATAATCTAGTTGTGCATTATTTGTTTTGTTGCTGAAATTGTTCTAACTTGGTCTGCTGGAAGCCCTATCAGCTGGGTCCCATGCCCCTTGACATAACACTGTAACAGTGCTTTTTAAAAAAATTTTTTAGCACTTCCTTATTTTGGGCACTGCAAGATTCTCTATGATGATTTAGTATATGTCCCACTCATTTCTGTCATGATCGGTGCACAGGTTAGAAAAGAATTTCCAGACACAAGGCAAAATAAAAGGAGAATACAGTTTATTAGAGTGGGAGAGGGGAGATTTGCTGGCCTTAAGCAGGCCAGCTGCCTGAAAGTTACTACGAGCCAACACTGAGCAACTTGATGTTGAACATGGGTTCTTGGTCCATTTTTATAGCCAGAGTACAAGGAAAGGGATATGGATCTTGCAGGTCATTTGCTGATAGGATGAGGCACATATATTGGGTGGGGGAAGAGTAAGGCAAATACCTTCTCCTTATATGGAGCAGGATGGAACACAGGTTATACTGCTCAGTTCAGTTCAGTCGCTCAGTCCTATGTGACTCTTTGTGAGCCCATGTATAGCAGCACGCCAGGCCTCCTTGTCCATCACCAACTCCTGGGGTTTAACCAGATTCATGTCCATTGAGTCAGTGATGCCACCCAACCATCTCATCCTCTGCTGTCCCCTTCTCCTCCCTCCTTCAATCTTTGCCAACATCAGGGTCTCTTCCAATGAGTGAGCTGTTTGCATCAGGTAGAAGAAGTATTGGAACTTCAGCTTCAGTATCAGTCTTTCCAATGAATATTCAGGACTGATTTCCTTTAGGATGGACTGGTTCTGTTCAGGGGATTCTCAAGAGTCTTCTCCAACACCACAGTTCAAAAGCACCAATTCTTCAGTGCACAGCTCTTTATGGTCCAGCTCTCACATCCATACATGACTACTGGAAAAACCATACTTTTATCAAACAGACTTTATTGGCAAAGTAATGTCTCTGCTTTTGAATATGCTATCTAGGCTAGTCATAACTTTTCTTCCAAGGAGTGAGCGTCTTTTAATTTCATAGCTCCAGTCACCATCTGCAGTGATTTTGGAGCCCAAAAAAATAAAGTCTGCCACTCTTTCCACTGTTTCCCCATCTATTTCCTATGAAGTGATGGGACCAAATGCTATGATCTTAGTTTTATGAATGTTGAGCTTTAAGCCAGCTTTTTCTATCTGCTCTTTCATTTTCATCAAGAGGCTCTTTAGTTCTTCTTCACTTTCTGCCATAAGGGTGGTGTCATCTGCATATCTGAGGTTATTGATATTTCTCCCAGCAATCTTGATCAAAGCTTGTGCTTCATCCAGCCAACATTTCTTATGATGTACTCTGCATATAAGCTAAATGAGCAGGGTGACAATATACAGCCTTGACATACTGTTTTCCCTGTTTGGAACCAGTCTGTTCCATGTCCAGTTCTAACTATTGCTTCCTGACCTGCATACAGACTTCTCAAGAGGCAGGTCAGGTGGTATGGTATTCCCATCTCTTTCAGAATTTTCCAAGGTTTGTTGTGGTCCACACAATCAAAGGCTCTGGCATAATCAATAAAGCAGAAATAGATAGTTTTCTGGAACTCTCATGCTTTTTCCAAGATGCAATGGATATTGGATATTTGATCTCTGATTCCTCTGCTTTTTCTAAAACCAGCTTCAACATCTGGAGGTTCACGGTTCACGTACTGTTGAAGCCTGGCTTGGAGAATTTTGAGCATTAATTTACTAGCGTGTGAGATGAGTGCAATTGTGTGGTAGTTTGAGCCTTCTTTGGCATTGCCTTTCTTTGGGATTAGAATGAATATTGACCTTTTCCAATCTGATCACATGGACCACAGCCTTGTCTAACTGAATTAAACTATAAGCCATGCCATGTAGGGCCACCTAAGATGGACAAGCCGTGGTGGAGAGTTCTGACAAAATGTGATCCCCTGGAGAAAGGAATGGCAAATCACTTTGGCATTCTTGCCTTGAGAACCCCATGAACAGTATGAAAAGGCAAAAATATAAGAAACTGAAATATGAACCCCACAGGTCAGTAGATGCCCAATATGCTACTGGAAATCAGTGGAGAAATAACTTGAGAGAGAAGGATCGGACAGAGCCAAAGCAAAAACAACACCCAGTTCTGGATGTGACTGGTGATAAAGTAAAGTACAGTGCTGTACAGAGCAATATCACATAGGAATCTGGAATGTTAGGTCCATGAATCAAGGCAAATTGGAAGTAATCAAACAGGAGATGGCAAGAGTGAACATTGACATTTTAGGAATCAGTGAACTAATATCGACTGGAATGGGTGCATTTAACTTAGATGACCCTTATATCTACTACTGCAGACAAGAATCTCTTAGAAGAAATGGAGTAGCCATTATAGTAAACAAAAAACTGAAATGCAGTACTTGGATACAATCTCAAAAGCGACAGAATGATCTCTGTTCATTTCCAAGGCAAACTATTCAGTATCACAGTAATCCAAGTCTATGCCCTGACCAGTAATGCTGAAGAAGCTGAAGTTGCATGGTTCTCTGAGGACCTACAAGACCTTCTAGAACTAACACCAAGAAAAGATGTCCTTTTCATTATAGGGGATCGGAATGCAAAAGTAGGGAGTCAAGAAACACCTAGAGTATCAAGCAAATTTGGCCTTGGAGTACAGAATGAAGCAGGGCAAAGGCTAATGGAATTTTGCCAAGAGAACACACCGGTCATACCAAACACCCTCTTGCAACAACACAAGAGAAGACTCTACACATGGACATCACCAGATGACCAATACCAAAATCAGACTGATTGTATTCTTTGCAGTCAAAGATGGAGAAGCTCTATACAGTCAGCAAAAACAAGGCAGGGAGCTGACTGTGGCTCAGATCATGAACTGCTTATTGCCAAATTCAGACTCAAATTGAAGAAAGTAGGGGAAACCACTAGACCATTCAGGTATGACCTAAATCAAATCCCTTACAATTGTACAGTGGAAGTGACAAATAGATTCAAGGGATTAGATCTGATAGACAGAAGAACTATGCCTGCCTGAAGAACTATGGACAGAGGTTTGTGACATTGTACAAGAGACAGGGATCAAGACCATCCCCAAGAAAAAGAAATGCAAAAAACCATAATAGTTGTCTGAGGAGACCTTACAAAGAGCTGTGAAAAGAAGAGAAAGGAAAGGCAAAGAGGGAAAATAAAGAGATACCCATTTGAATGTGTAATTCTAAAGAATGGCAAGGAGAGATAGTCTTCCACATGTATAATATCATATATGAAATGAATTGCCAGTCCAGGTTCGATGCATGATACAGGATGCTTGGGGCTGGTGCACTGAGACAACCCAGAAGGATGGTATGGGGAGGGAGTAAGGAGAGGGGTTCAGGATGGGGAACACGTGTATACCTGTGGAGGATTCTTGTTGATATATGGCAAAACCAATACAATATTTTAAAGTAATTAATCTCCAATTAAAATAAATAAATTTATATTTTTTAAAGAAAGAGTAGAGGAAATATAGGAAAACAGTACAATGGAAACTCTAGAGATCTCTTCAAGAAAATTAAAGATACCAAGAGAACATTTCACTCAAAGATGCATACAATAAAAGACAGAAATGTTATCTATTCAACAAAAGCAGAAGATTTTAAGAGGTGTCAGTAATACACAGAAGAACTATACAAAAAAGATCTTCATGACCCAGATAATTGTGATGATATGATCACCAACCTTGAGCCCAACATTCTGGAGTGTGAAGTCAAGTGGGCCTTAGGAAGCATCACTTCAAACAAAGCTAGTGCAGGTGATGGAATTCCTGTTGAGCTATTTCAAATCCCCAAAGATGATACTGTGAAAGTGCTGTACTCAATACTTCTCTGGGGGCCTAAAAATTCTTCAATATTTACAACATGAGAGAGAAAAGGACAATAAGGGTCTGTTTTGTTTTGTTTTTTCTGTTCTTACATTTCAGGACCCTTCTTTTTCACCTTGTTCTTTTGTCTTTGGGACACCACAGTCAAAAGTTACTTAGGTCAGCATCATTTCAGCCTACCCTCTTGCTGCTACTGCTGCTAAGTCGCTTCAGTCATGTCCAACTCTGTGCGACCCCATAGATGGCAGCCCACTAGGCTCCTCTGTCTCTGGGATTCTCTAGGCAAGAATACTGGAGTGGATTGCCATTTCCTTCTCCAATGCATGAAAGTGAAAAGAGAAAGTGAAATCGCTCAGTCGTGCCTGACTCTTAGTGACCCCATGGACTGCACCCTACCAGGCTCCTCCATCCATGGGATTTTACAGGCAAGAGTATTGGAGTGGGGTGCCATTGCCTTTATATAAAACTTCTACTCTGCAGCAAGATGCATTTGTCTCATATGCATTCTACTCTGGGATCCTTTTGTGTCCAAAAAGACTTTTTAAAAGGTATATACACTATAATTCAAGTCTGTGTGCTATAATATTACATGGGTTTTGACAAAGGCATAGTGTTGAGTACCCACCATTATAATGTCTTGCGACAGTTTCACCACCTCCGAAAAAAAGCGCCTATGCTTCACCCATTCAACTTACACACCACCCCTTACCCCTGGAAATCGCTAATCTGTTGAAAGAGTCCACAATCTAATGCTAGTGCATTTTTACCTGCTGGATAATATTCCATTGTTTGATTTATTTCCCCCCCACACACACAGCTTATTTGTTCATTCTATGGATTGTCCTGAAAGTTCACTTTAATTGTTTCCATTTTTTTGTAATTAAGAATATGGCTGCCACAACATTCACAACTTTTTATGTGGGCATATGTTTTAGAATCAGTTGGGTAAATATGGAGAATTATGACTGCTATATCAACAGCGGTTGATACTGTGAGGATTATTTCTGCATTTTTCCAATTCCAATAGTAATGATTTACAAATAGTTATTTGAATTTGCAGTGCACTGAAGCCAAATGATGTCATTTATTTTTATATGCTTATACTCATATTTTCCTGTGCTATGATATCATTTATGTATTTTAAATTTTTTTATTGTTGACTTTTAAGATCTCATTGTATATTTTGGATACAAATCCAATATGTGATTTGCAAATATTTCTCCAAGCGGTGACTTATCTTTCCATTATTTTAACAGTATTTTTCACAGAGTAAAGGATTTGAATTTTAATGAATTCCAACTTGCAAATTTTTTCATTCATGGATTATGCTTTTATATATTCCTTAAAAAAAACTGTAAATAGGACTGTCTTATGACCCAGCAATTCCACTGCTGGGCATACACACTGAGGAAACTAGAATTGAAAGAGACATGTGTCCCCAGTGTTCATCGCAGCACTATTTATAATAGCCAGGACATGGAAGCAACCTAGATGTCCATCAGCAGATGAACGGATAAAAAAACTGTGGTACATATACACAATGGAGTATTACTCAGCCATCAGAAAGAATACATTTGAATCAGTTCTAATGAGGTGGATGAAACTGGAGCCGATTATACAGAGTGAAGTAAGCCAGAAAGATAAACACTAATACAGTATACTAACACATATATATGGAATTTAGAGAGATAGTAACAATAACCCTGTATGCGAGACAGCAAAAGAGACGCAGATGTACAGAACAGAATTTTTGACTCTGTGGGAGAGGGAGAGGGCAGGATGATTTGGGAGAATGGCATTAAANCTAATACAGTATACTAACACATATATATGGAATTTAGAGAGATAGTAACAATAACCCTGTATGCGAGACAGCAAAAGAGACGCAGATGTACAGAACAGAATTTTTGACTCTGTGGGAGAGGGAGAGGGCAGGATGATTTGGGAGAATGGCATTAAAACATGTATAATATCATATAAGAAATTAATCGCCAGTCTAGATTCAATGCAGGATACAGGATGCTTGGGGCTGGTGCACTGGGATAACCCAGAGGGCTGGTATGGGAAGGGCGGTGGGAGGGGGGTTCAGGAGTGGCAACTTATGTACACCTGTGGTGGATTCATGTTGATGTACGGCAAAACCAATACAGTATTGTAAAGTAAAATAAATAAATAAATAATAAAATTGGCAGAAATAAATAAATAAATAATAAAATAAAAGCAAAACAATATAATGTATATATATATAATTGTATCTAAAACTCATCACCAAATCCAAGGTCACAAACTTTCACCTATGTTTTCTTTAAAATTTTTTAGTTTTTTGACATATAAATAAATATATGGTCCACATTGAGGGATTTTATGTAAGATATAATCTATGCTAAATTTTATTTTTGAAACAGCTATGCAAGTGTTTTATCATTGTTCCTTCAAGGCTTTACTTTCTCTACTGAATTTCATTTTTGCCTCTATAAAAAATTGGCTGACTGCATTTTTGCAGCTCTATTTCTGGGTTCTCTGTTCTGTTCCCTTTATCTATGTAATTTATTTCCACAAAAAAATACTATGTCTATTATTGTAGCTTTTTATTAAATTTTAGAGCATGTGAGTCATGCAGCTTTGTTCCTCTTCCTTAGTATTGTCTTGACTATTCTAAATACTTTCTTTCCATGTAAAATTTAGAATTAGTTTATTGGTATCTGAAAAATAGCCTACTGAAATTTGGATTGGTATTGCATTGGATCTATAGATCAGATTGAGAAGAATTAACATCTTAACAATATTGAATTATCTGATGCATAAACATACATTCTCTCCATTTATTTCCTTCTTTTATTTTTATCAGTAGTTTATAGCTTTTCTCAGATACATTCTATACATGTAAATTTATACCCAGAAATTGAACCTGGGTCTCCTGCACCGCAGGCAGATTCTTTACCAACTGAGCTACGAGGGAAGCCCACATATAGGTATTAGGTATAGAAAAGATACTTAAAGAGTAATTTTATACCTCTGGTACTTTGAAAATAATTATTTGTTACGTGTAAACATCTGAACCAGCCTAGAATAATCTGTCATGCTGTCACATCAGTATTGTCCAACTCTTTGAGACCCCATGGACTGAAGCCCACCAGGCTCCTCTGTCCATGGGATTCACCAGGCAAGAATACTGGAGTGGCTTGCCATTCCCTTTTCAGAGAATAATCTATTATCACTACATAGTTCTTTGCCTAACTTCCTAGGCCATAATCAGTGGCATGAACAAGGTGGTTGCTTCACTCTGGTGGAAACTGACTATTGCTGTGCCCATTTTCCTTATTAAGTGCTAGTTATTCTAATAGAAGTGACTCATATTAAGACCATGTATTTTTATTTTATTATATATAGCTCTTGAGATATATGATACTGAAGTAAAAAATAATAAATCATTTTTTTCATTATTGATTACCTNATGCAGCTTTGTTCCTCTTCCTTAGTATTGTCTTGACTATTCTAAATACTTTCTTTCCATGTAAAGTTTAGAATTAGTTTATTGGTATCTGAAAAATAGCCTACTGAAATTTGGATTGGTATTGCATTGGATCTATAGATCAGATTGAGAAGAATTAACATCTTAACAATATTGAATTATCTGATGCATAAACATACATTCTCTCCATTTATTTCCTTCTTTTATTTTTATCAGTAGTTTATAGCTTTTCTCAGATACATTCTATACATGTAAATTTATACCCAGAAATTGAACCTGGGTCTCCTGCACCGCAGGCAGATTCTTTACCAACTGAGCTACGAGGGAAGCCCACATATAGGTATTAGGTATAGAAAAGATACTTAAAGAGTAATTTTATACCTCTGGTACTTTGAAAATAATTATTTGTTACGTGTAAACATCTGAACCAGCCTAGAATAATCTGTCATGCTGTCACATCAGTATTGTCCAACTCTTTGAGACCCCATGGACTGAAGCCCACCAGGCTCCTCTGTCCATGGGATTCACCAGGCAAGAATACTGGAGTGGCTTGCCATTCCCTTTTCAGAGAATAATCTATTATCACTACATAGTTCTTTGCCTAACTTCCTAGGCCATAATCAGTGGCATGAACAAGGTGGTTGCTTCACTCTGGTGGAAACTGACTATTGCTGTGCCCATTTTCCTTATTAAGTGCTAGTTATTCTAATAGAAGTGACTCATATTAAGACCATGTATTTTTATTTTATTATATATAGCTCTTGAGATATATGATACTGAAGTAAAAAATAATAAATCATTTTTTTCATTATTGATTACCTCTTTCAGAATATTCCAACTCAGTCACCTCTTGCTCTTTCATTAAACCAGAACACATGATTAAGTCTGCTGCTGCTGCTGTTGCTGCTGCTGCTGCTAAGTCGCTTCAGTTGTGTCCGACTCTGTGCGACCCCATAGACTGCAGCCCACCAGGCTCTACCCTGGGATTCTCTAGGCAAGAACACTGGAGTGGGTTGCCATTTCCTTCTCCAGGGCATGAAAGTGAAAAGTGAAAGTGAAGTCGCTCAGTCATGTCCGACTCTTCATGACACCATGGACTGCAGCCTTCCAGGCTCCTCCGTCCATGGAATTTTCCAGGCAAGTGTACTGGAGTGGGGTGCCACTGCCTTCTCTGATTATTAAACCTATATTTGTGAAAATATCATCAAAATATCCTGAAAGGTAGTAATTCTCTTTCAGAGAACATAATTCAACTTTGATTCTGTGATATAGATACAGGTGTAGATATAGATGTAGTCACATCACTTATGACTTTTCTAGTTGTATTTAATTCCAATTTTGTTATCATTGGAGATTAATTAGAAAATCCAAGCACCCAAAGTTATCTCAGGCTCTCATTTCCAGATACTTAAAAGAAATAACTTAATGGTATGATCAAAGTTATATATGAAGCAGGAATTAAAAGGGAAATAAAAATTCAATAACCAACAAATTTTCCTTACCTTTCAAATAATAAGACAAGTTTGCCACTCTTAAAATGACTTAGTTCAAAGCCCAAAACAGGAAAATAACAAAGAAAAGCTAGGCTTTCATTGCATAATGTTTGTTTCTTCTCTGATAATTGGTTATTAAGCTGAAAGTTTTGTCACCTATCCATTTACTATATGAATAAATAATAATATTATAAACTTAAAGTCAGCAGTGGGTCAGTGCTTTCTCCAGGGAAAGCTGAAAATTTTTATTTTATAAATGTCCATAGCTCTGCAAATCATCAAGACAGAATGCAGGAATGCAGATGGAATTTAGGCAATGCAGATGGCATATAGCTATTAGGAAGTAGTCAAGAGCCATTCCACTTATCATCTAATGTGATTCTCTCAGGGTTTTATTTTTAGGCCATAGATGCCTTCCTAGCACTTTTGTTCAACTCTTCTTTGAGCTTTATATCTGTTTTATGAGTTTTCATTCCATCTTTGGAACAACTAATCTATTACTATTTCCTTCATGAAAACTGCTACTGAGGGAAATCAAACTGTCCATGAACCAGTAACTGTATTTGTGGTCTCATGTTTCAGTCTAAAAGTTGCACCAAACTGTTTATTTTCTTTAGCCCGGGTTTGATAAATGAATTTAAAATTACTTATAATGACAATGATAATTGAAATTGAGTTCCAAAGAAGTAAAATGATACATGTTATTCCTCAGAATTCATGTCTCAAAAGTAGACTGTTGAAAAGTAAATTGTAAAACTTCACAATTAGATTGTTTTGACATTAAAAATTTTAAGGCAAGTTGGAAAAATTGAATGATTCATGAGTCTGAAAATGATTTATGTGTCCATTTAATTCAAACTTATTATCAAAACAAAAATGCTAAAAATACAAAGATTTCAGGCTGAGTACTTTAAAAATCCTTGGGAAGTTAATTTACAGTTGTTTCAATGCCACTACAATAAGAATTAATTTGAAACTTTTAGCTGTTTTTAACAAGTGTATGTAATGCTGACTAAACCATTGAGTTTTTTGGCTAAGAAAAATATTAGGAGGTAGTGCTCTTTTTTTCTGACACTTTTCTGATGCAATGAACATGTTCAGACTACCTCCAGGTATTAATTTAATAAACCACTAGCAAACTACATAATTTAATGAGTGTCTTGCAATTATGTGGTAACTATATGATTCCCACATGAGTACCTATAAAAGAGGGAATCCTATCAAAAATAAATCTATCTTATAGGGACAGCAATTGCTTTATAATGAACCTACAGTACCCTGCAGCATAAGAAAATGACCCTACTGGAAATGGTGATAATATGCTTGATCACTCACTTCAGTAGAGTGGTTTCTAGGGAAGATAAACATACTAAGAAGTGAGTTTTAAATGTAACAAGGAGACATTTTGGTTAGCTGAATTTAGAATTTAATTTTATAGAAGTTTTGAAATTAGTGTTTGTAAAGATAAATTAGATATTTAAGACACATGTCCAAGAGCTGGATTTCCCAAGGGGCAATGTTTATTGCTAATATATTTTAATCCCCTGTATTTCCAAATCTATTGGAACATTGCCTAATAAAGAAAATGTGGACACAAAGAAAGTCCTTTTTATACTCATTTTAATGTTAATGTTGAGTATAATTAGGAACAGGAAATTATGATCAATATCTTGAAGTCTAAACTAAAACACAAGAAATGAATAAAATAGGATTTAAACTTTCATCTAGAGGGGAAAGTTATTCCTAAAGAACATCATTTTATGTATTAATATTAAACCCTATCAGAAAAGTCACAAGTGATTGTTTCATGGATACTTTTAATCAGACTGGGAGTATTTTCTTCTGATCTCAGTTTATGTAGCATTTTTATCATGAATATTTGGTTTGGGAAAGTATATTTTCTATAGCTATTGAGAAAATTATATGATTTTTCTTCTTAAAATGGATTATATATGAATATATATGGATTTCCCTGGTGTCTCAGAGGTTAAAGCGTCTGCTTGCAATGCGGGAGACCTGGGTTCAATCCCTGGATTGGGAAGATCCCCTGGAGAAGGAAATGGCAACCCACTCCAGTATTCTTGCCTGGAGAATCCCATGGATGGAGGAGCCTGGTGGGCTACAGTCCATGGGGTCGCAAAGAGTTGGACACGACTGAGTGACTTCACTTTCACTTTCATATATATAATATTATATATATATATATATATATCCTTATCATCAGTCATATCCTACTCTATGTGACCCCATGGATGTAGCCTGCTGAGCCATCCAGGTTTGATATGGTTCCTGACATTGACTGCTTTTCATATGTTACCCAACTGTGCATTCCTACAATGAAACTCCTTGGCATGAGTTATTTCCCCTTTTCATAAACTGGTGCATTCATTTCACTTTTAAAACTTTGTTAAGAACTGCATTTCTCTGTTCATCAAATACATTATTTGGCCATTTGCTATTTTTTAATAT